>JANJYP010055440.1:0-11050 GCA_024605115.1 Rastrelliger brachysoma
GCAGGGTTGGTCTTAAAAATTAAGGTGTTGCCGATGGGTGTTGGTGAGTACATCAGAGAAAGGGTGTAGATGAGGGCCACTTCAGTTACCTAAAAAAAAAAAAAAAAAAAAAAAGAAAGAGTGCAAACTTGTTACAGTGGCTTCAACTACAGTACAGATGAAGGACAGTAAAGGAAGCCATGTACCCTCATTGTGCTGCCACAGCCCTGGAGCTCTGTCTGGAACTTCAGGATGTGGTTGGCGGTGTCTAGAGCAGCACAGCCTCCTAAGGTCATGTCACTTGGATGGATCAACTGACCGTTTCCTAAGAACAAAGACACAGCTTAAATCAGAGCCATTACCTGAGGCCATTTCTTTTCCTGGTCCAGTCAATAACACTCACGGCAAGTGAAGGTTCAGCCACAGGACAAATAAAAAGGATTCTTAATGCATTGCTGTAAAGATAGTGTTTGAGCAGGCCTAAAGATTCTTCTCAGAGTGAAGAAATAAGGGGAAACATAATATTGATTGGTGAGTCCATAGTCTGTGCCATTTGCAGTAATCAGCACTGAGTGTCCCATCTTCACCGTTCCATTCAATTTTCCAATTCAGGTCTCTAACCTGAGCCTTTGTTTTTCAGACATGAAGGAAATGGAGCAGAAGTCACATGAAATGGTTACAACAGCCTCGTCCACTTGTCTTTCAGCAAAGAAAACCCAACAACTGATCAATTCAAGCAGCCATTACCTAAGAAGTTCTGTTTGACCTCTATGTTGACCTCTCCTTCGCCACAGCGCACTGCCACACTGTCAGCTGGCACAGGCACCTTCTGGTTAAACATCATCGGCACCTAGAATACCATTTAAAGTGATTCACACTTTAATGACTTATAGATCAAAAGGCTGCATATGTATTTTTTTAAGTACCTTTGATACCTGGTGGTCTGTTGGGTTCAGATTTGGGCCTTTAATCAACTTTTGAGCTTGGTCAGTTTCCCTCTGCTCCAGCAGCTCTGGGGTCAGCTCTTCAGCGTGCAATCTCTGCAGGTTTTGAAAAGCTTGCTCTACAAGCGGATGGAGAGGTTTTTGTATGTCAGCGTGGACAGCTGGCTTCCTTAGCTGGTAGATCTTGAGTCGGTAGCTGACAGGAGAGCGCACTGGATCACTGTACTCCATCTGTTTTGACTGATGATCTGTTATCTGTGGGGAACGTGGCAGTAGTGACTCTTGTTCTTGTGGGATTTGGTTTAGAGTTTCATTGGTGCTAAAGGTTTGTGAAGCAGCACAAACATTTCCACCTGAGAGGAGAAGCACAAACCCTAACAACACCACTTCTCTGAACCCCATCACAACTTAGCATATCAAAACCTAAGTTTCTGGTGTTTTCAGGGCGCAGTACCGCTTTTGTCTTATGACCAAAACTAAGATATGGGAAGCTGGCTCAGGCTCCACCTACTCCTAATGACTTGATTGGATTCCAGCCTGGAGGACTCAGTCTTTGAAGCTTTGCTTTCCTCTCTTCCTTTTTACTAAATAGAATTGCAAATGAGATGGCGGCTGCTTGGCTGTGTGCTCCAAAGGTCACATTTATGACCTGTTTAGTCAGCTTCAACCTGGGTAACATGGAATTTTAATCTCACACACTGTATGCCAGCAGCTCCAAAGCTGCTTCCTTCTATATTTATTTAGAAGATTCAGAAATATTTACAAAAGAAAACTGCAGTAAAAACAGAAAGGAAAAAATGAAAATACACTAGATTCTTTAAATGTTTTGAAGGCAATAAGTAGGTTCTGCCAAATGTCCACTTGTCTTGACGGTAATGAACAATGACTTTTATAAACAGAAACAACCCTGACCCTAACAGTGAGTGGCTTTCACTGCCCTCATGAGGCAAATCAATCAACACTCTGGGGGAGTAGGAACCCTGGGTTTTTTTGTGCTGCGTGGTCTTAAATGTCAAGGCGATGCGGTCAACAGTCTGCAGAGTTCAGCAGAGTCACTCATAAAACTGAGATTTATAATCATCCTCTGCAAGACTTCACAGATGTCACCACCATCAACTGTATGTGTGTGTTGGTCACTGGTGTGTGTGGGACCTGTGACAGGAAGCAGGGGGGAGGTGTGGCTTGAACCTGAGCCAAAATACATGTCAATCACACATTATTTTTATTCCACCTGTTATCAATCGTGCACTAGTGTGACATTCAGTAATGACAGCACAGACATGTCTCAGGGTCTGTTTAACCTCTTAAATTCTTGATTTCTCCTACAAAACTGGATTTAAGTTACTTTAAATTTATTTTTATGACACTAATAAACTATATACACTACAATGGGAAAGTGCTCTCATACTTTTGGGCTACACTATACTGTAAATGTGCTTGCTACATTTCACTTGACTGAAGCTACAGTATATGATACTGACTATATGATACTAACAAGTTGTGCATCATTTTATACACTTTTCAAAATGTAAAATTCAGTTGTTGTTGTTGTTGTTGTTTTTTGGACATTTTTGGCTCTCCTCTGATGAAAATAGATCAAATTCAAACATGAATAATTTACTTTCAATACAGCCAGCAAACATTTGCATTTGCACACTTAGATAGACAGGTAGATACTTTTGGGTTGAAGTGACAAAGTCATGACACCAGTTAGAAAATATACCATATAAAACCTTACAGTAAGCATCTTTATATTTAAAATAGTTATGGGAAACATGGTGACTTTTTTCTAAAAAATTAAGTTTGGATACAAACATTTTCCTGTTAATGTTATTACCATTATCATCCTAAAAACCCCAATATATTTACTCATCATTTATGGATGTTGTTTTCCGGAACAAACATATATGGATATAATAAGATTTCATTGAAAGAAACTCCCGTACTAAAGGCTAAATGAGTTTAAATCACTTCCCCTTGATACAGACACACTAATCTAGGCTGACCTACAGGAATACATTATAGCTCTACCTCTCTGTCAGAATCCCCTGCAGACTCCCCAACAGAGAGGCTGCTATTGTCAGGAACTGGCTTTTATCTTCTGCTGATCAGTGGCAAAACAAAGAGAGGATGTGTGTGTCTCTGTGTGTGTGCACATGTGTGCATTCAGGGTTGCAGCAGTGAGATCAGTCCATCCTTGCCAGTCAGGCCCCCTCTGCTGCCGATCTCTAACTTGGTTAGCGGCCTCTAATTTGGCCCCCGGGGGGCCCTAATGTGGTCCCCACTGGGGCTTCTGAAAGGGCCTGGCAGCTTCTACATCCACACTCACTCACACACACATATACACACACACACACACAGCCACCACTTCCATCAGCTTTGGCTCCCAGTAATCCTGCAGGATGATGCAGGTAAATAGAAGAGTCTTCTGTTTGACAATACACACACAGACACACACATCCTCACACACACTCTACCAGATGGGAAGTCGTCAACCAAGATGGCTCATCGACGACACAGATGCTCGATGACAGTACATCCACATACGTGCACACACACACACACACACACACCCCTCATCACATTTTGCTGACAGCACAAAGTCATGGAAACAGGGCAATTTGGCTCGTGTCGCACTGCGCCATACGGATTACAGTTATGGAGGCTCATTAAAAACATGTAGTGGGAGATGGATTAGTTATGGCCTGCTGTTGTGGTGGGCGAGCAGCGTTCAAGATCAGCGGATTTCTATGCGTTTTGTCAGTGCTCGCGCAGCAGTGAATAGATTTGCGTGGGACAAGGAGATATTTCTGAGGGATATGTTGCCTTCCAACATGTAGCCTACTGGCATGTGTTTTTGGAGGCTGGCATCAGTTGTGGTGCAACTGCTTCAAAACTATCTTGGTATTTTGGCAATCTTTAAAATGGAGCAAATATGTACATTTTCTTTCACAGGGTGAAGATGAAATATGTGTTTGAGGGATGGAGAGCAAAACGAGAGACGTGTGAGAGTGAGAAGAGAAAGTGAGAAGGCCTGACATGAAGAAAGAATTCACAGTATGTGGGGGAAGGGAAGAGAAAGTGAAAATAAAGGAAAGGGAAAAAGAAAAATATGTCTGGGGTCAGTGAACCTCGGGGTGAGGGATAACAGACAGCAGCCCGGCTGGTGCTCGGCCTATCCCAGTGGGAACAACATGAAATAACAGCACGCCGGCCTCTGATTCATGGCCCATCAGCGGTCATTTCCAACACGTTGCCACACAAGGACGCACATACTGTTTCCACACACTCACTGGGACACAAACACACACAAGTACGCCTACATACAAGCGCCAGGTCCATATACAAAAGGAACACACACACACACACACTTACAGAGAGCTAATGGACTGTTATTAAAGACATGCATCACACCACGTCACCTACCGACCACACACAAAGCTACACACACATAGACACACATCTACACTTTGCTAACACACACACACTCATGGGATAATGATCTCCCTGCACTGCAATAACAGCTGTATCATTTAGCACAAAGCCACAGTGACACAGTGAGTCAACGGTGTCACACTCTTGACACAATCCAAAAAAAGCTGCTCCTACTCCACACATGCATGGCCAATTTTTTTTTATCGGAACATCCATGACATTTCTTATGAATGGATGGTTGTCTTGCTCAATGGTCTTTGTCAAAGCTATAAAGGTCTTCTGCACTGGTTGATTGACAGGTATCATCACCCTGCACGATGGAACAATGCAGAGGCAGGAGAGTGAGGAGCTAACCTTTAGCCTCCTGCTCCACCCTACATCATGGGTGCCAAATTTTCTCTCAAGGGAGCTACATTTTTCCCTGTCATGTGATCTGATTTGTGAAGAGCTAATCTGATGATATTTAGCTGTTTGTTTTTATATTTATATTCAAACTCTCAGACGTTGGGTGCCATTATAATAAAGTGCTTCAGTAGCAAAAACTTTTTACTTTTTTTTGTTGCGAAGCTCCACTCAACAGATTAACCTCTATTGTGCTTTGACTCAAGTTGTATCAAATATAATCCATGTACTACTACCTTGTATCATGTAAGCATATTTAGGTCATGTGATAAGAAAGAAAACCATCTCCATGACAACCTTTTTACGGAGGAAAAAGCCATGAAATGTGGTTAAGAGCTTCAAAAACAGCCATAAATTTTGACTTTTTGTTGTGGATTACATGAAGTGTATACTATTTATTATTAAATGTGACCCAAAAAAGTTATATTTAGTCATTTTTCATCATTCATTTTGATTTTTCCCCTGACACTTAGTATGTCTTTTGCTTTCCTTTTATGAAGACGATCTAGTTATTGCAGCATTGTTGCAAAATCTGAGAGGGTGGAAACCTGCGATGCACATACATTGAGACAGTATATTTTTATATGTTCAGACATGTCTGAATGAGGTATTTAAAATGATACTGCTACCTGTCTCGTCTGCAAGAAGAAAATGGCCACTCTGAAGAAGTACAATAGTATAAAAGTTTGTAGTTTGCTCCTTTACATATGGCAGGTGTAGCACCTCATATCCACTGTTACAATGGATTTGAATGGAGATCCAGAGTCATGGAGAAAAAATGTGTCAAAACATATTAAAACTTCCAATAAAACTGAAACTTCCCACACCACTTCTGGTGCAAAACAAACACAGCCAAACACAGAAATACTTGCAGTGGTGTTCTGGAGCTATGAGGAGGGGATTGCACAACACAGGAGAAGTTATTCAGCTATTTTGCAAAGAAACTAGGATGTTTTTATGCTTTGTGATGACACATTTGTCATGACTGGGTCGCCATGTAGTCTAATCCATTCCTGTTGCTGTCTCTTACTGTAGCTGCTAAAGTAGCAGTGTTGTTTTACAGCATGTTTGAAAAGTTTTTGTTGTTTGGAATCTATTGTAACCACGGTGAAACGAACTATGTTCCATAAAGGAGGGGCTACTTCTTTTTAGTCATCTTCAAAAAAAGTGTGTTGAATGAATGATCTTCGTTTGTCTTTCTGCGCAAAAACAATGAAGCTCTGTTTGAAATCTGTTCTAGTGCCTTTCAAGAGGAGAATATACAACATGATAAATGTTTGCATAATGTACATCCTAGAGTACTTTCTGCTCTTCAGGGTGGAGTCCGCCTCTTAAAACTGTGCTATCACTTGTGACCTCCGGTTATAGAATAAGATATATGATTTATGCTTCTGTATGACCTGCAGGGTCCTCACTGTTAAATGCAGGAGATGACAGGAAACAAATGAACCGTGCATATTAACATACCATATGGTGGACGCTTTTAACCAAAGTGCTTTACAGTGCCATCTGAACGTGGGTGGGCCCCATTGGGAATCAAACACTAACAGTGTTGACACTGTTGGTGCCATGCTTCACTCGTGACCTCTCTGACACTGTTTTATCCTGCGTGTTTATGTCTTAGCAACGCATTATAAACCGTAGTTGGGACTATTGTAGAAAAGGACATAAATGGTGTGTTTGTGCAAAAGCTAGTTTCATGAAAGGAATTTTCCTTATATGGGTATATAATATCTGCACACACACACACACACACACACACACACACACACACACACACACACACACACTCACACACACATACACACAAAACTCTCACTGGCCCCACTTGTCTGTCTCTTGAATCTTTCTCAGTTATGCTGCAATTCAAGCCTTTTGTTTAATAAACAATTTGTCAGTGATGTATCGAACACCAGCTCTAATTTGATTGTCTGTGAAATGTGTATGGAGGTGGCTGCCTGGTCTCCCTCAGTGTGTGTCTCTCTCTGTGTGTCTATCTACACAGCCAACTCTGATATTTTACCCTTTCTCTTCCCTGCAGGTGTGTGTGTGTGTGTGCATGTGTGCATGCATGTGCTGTTAGTCTATGCATGTGTGCGGTTGTGCTTGCCGTCATGTGCATTTGAGTGTGTCTATGTGTGCAGGGATGAGGATGGAGCAGCAATCCTTACGGGTTTGCAATTACATCTAAACGGCATAATCGGACATGATGGATAGCTATTGCCTTTCTACAATGTCTAGACCTCAGCTCCACCAGCGCAACAAGGTTATAGCAGAGTGGGAAAGGATGAAAGATTTAATAGTTTTGTTCTGCTGAGCTCCAATCCAACTCCTTTTTTTTCTCCTTTGATGTCCCCCTCTGGTGACCTCACCAATATCTGAGCATTTTCACCACAGACATATAGGCTACTTTTCTTGGTAAAATGCTCTGAATAACTTAATTTTGACATTTTATAGCAAACCCAGACAGGGTACAGAAGGGCAATTGAATGTCTTGTTTTTCACCATTTTGTGATTTAAGTCTCATTCTTGCTTCTAAAAAAGAAACTATGCAAGAATAGCACACATATTATAACATATTTAGCTACTTTGCTGCCAAAAGCTTGAAAAAAGGGAACACTGGAATAAAATGACCAAGTGCATATATTTGACTGTGACCTTACATTACATTTGTTTTCATCAATAGGTGGCACTGTGGGACCAAAAGTTTACTGGAAATGTGTGCAGCTTAGAGAGGAGCTAACCACAAGTACAACAGGATAAGTACAGGTCTGGTAGGTAAAATAAGGTGTGTTGCTGTGGTTCTTGAAGCTCGACTCTCTTCACACACAGAGCCAGATGAGATAGAATGACATGGTTTATTCCAGCCACAACAGCTTTGCAAATTGAGGCCTTGAAGATGCCAACAGGATCAATTTAGGATGTGAGGTAAGATGTTAAATGGACAGAATAATTGGGGAGATTTCACTCTGGCAATTTCTCGCAAGGTTTTTGCAATTATCCTGGACAATTGCATCCTTTGACTCGCCAGGTGCTTTAATTGAAATGAAAGCGGTTACAATATATAAGGTCGTGATCATGCATGAAAAACATTCATCTGCAAGAGCGTAGGTGCTAAAAGCAACAGGGGTGTGTACAGTAGATTAACAGACAGAACTTGTATGTGCTGTCAACAAGATGAGTGGTAAATAGAACAGGAGTGGTGGCTTTGTCAGCTTTACCTTGTAATTACCCAGATGGAGCATGTGCATGTGTGTATGTGTGTGTACATGTGTGACAAAAAGTGAAAAGCTTTGGCGGGAAAAGCAGCTGCTAAACATAAAGTGAAGATGAGAGACTGTCAGACGTGGGAAACAGACGTCTTCCTCGCAGAAGCAACAACGAATGAGGTCAGTCAGCAGCCGTTGCCACCCGCATCATCACCCACGATGAAGAAGAGGGGGAGCAAAAACAGAGGAGGGAGAGATAGTTTGAAAATACAACTTGCTTCCTGTCAAATGAATCTTTGATAGTGCTTGTTCATCTTGGCTCTGTGACATCACCAAGCTGGCAGCAGCGTCTGGCTTTCCCATGAGAGCCTCATTACCCACAATCCAAGAGGTTGACGACGATGTTGTCATCACCTGAAACACCACCACCATCTCTCTCTCTCTCCCTCTCTTTTTCTTCATCTCCCTCCTTCTCCTCCCTGTCTTTCTGCTTCGCTGATCAGGCAGGCGAAGCTGTCGCTCGGGAGCATCACACAGATATTCTGTAAGGAAAAAAACAACAACAACAAACAACTCAAAAATAGACATGATCCCTGGTAGAAATACACATTTCATGTCCTGGGTGATGCTGTCGGTGTTGGCGCTGCTGATGTGTGAAACAGAAAAGACAAGAGGAGAGAAGAGAGAGGAGAATAGATGGAGGCATGTCCACCTCTCATCCTCCTCTGATCAACAGGCCCCTCTTGCAGCTGAGCCTACCTCACACAACTTGAAATGAGCTTTGAACCTGCTATGAATGCTTCCTGCAGGCCGGCCACGCTAATCACAGTCCTTTGATCACATCTATATTTTTCCAGACACGACTGTCATCCACTTGATTTACCAGCTGCAGAGATGAGGACGACTTGTGTAAGGCAGTGTGTAGACGGGGAAATGGGCAGCCTCATCCTCTCCTCATCGTTGTTTCATTGCTGCGGCAGCTGAGCTCAACAAAGGCGCAGCAAGGAGAAGTTGTCCTCAGGCAATTGTAGTGGCCTTGTGCATAGCACAGTCATACTCATGCAGTAACTTAGATTACACATTTCGCACAGTTGCATGTCTCTTCACTGCTGCTCGCCCAGCTCAACACTTACATTCCTTGTATTTATCTTAAAGGTCCCTTTAACATTAAAAACTAGCAGCTCCCTCTGTGCAGCAGGCTCTGCAGCCATCCATTAAAATGCAAACACCCACGCCAATATGATCATTGGAAACATGGCAGAAACAAACGACTTTGCAAAATAGCCGCTGGCAGAGAAATCATTCTCGGCCTAATGTCAGCAGCTCGCAGTACTGACAGTGAAAAACAGAGCAGAGAGGAAAAGTAGTTTCACCCCCCTCGACTCTCCCTGTGACATTCGGGAGAGATATTTACCTTGTAAAGATCTTGACATTTTGCTGCGCGCTCTAATAACATCCTGAAATATGAATAAGAGTACAGAGAGTGGAGAGGAGCCCCTGCAGAGCTTTTGTTAACAGGTATTGATTGATACAGTTGGGGAGAAGGAAGGAGAGGGGGCCACAGGGAGCCACTCTTTACTGATCATCTGTTAGCCTTGTCAGAAGATCTCACTCACTACCTCCAAATGGCCATAAGCATCATTGGTGGTCATCAAAGAGTCCGTGATTTCCTCATCAAAGCAAAATTCCAGGCTAAAGCATAATTCACATGTTAGCCAGATGATGTCGGACAGTTGAATCAATATTTGGATGAGGCTGGCAGTAGCAGTGATGTGATTGCTGTGAGACAGGAAGCTGAAATCTTTGAGAAAAGGCCAATAGCTCTCTAGTGTGCACAGGTCTTTAAATCACTCCTCTCATCTCAGCCATTAAATTAAAATTATTTTCATGTTATTTCATCTTAGCACATGATTTTCTTCATGTTGTGTGTTCTATTTTATAAATACTGTAACAATTTTACTATGAGTGAATATAAAATGGATTATTATTAATAATATTGAGGAGATTTCTTACTTATATGAGAACTATATATTGACATGATGAGACTTGTTGGTACTGTGTTATGCAATTATCTTCCATGTGTGATCTTATCAGCAGTTGGTTTATGTTGCGGTGATTCGCCATGCACTTTGATCATAACTTTTTTTATTGTCAATCTGTCTTCAAAGAGAACCAAATGGCCTTTTTATGGAACAACAGTTTGAGCTGAATTGAGCTAAATTGAATTGGTTGAGTTTATCTGAGAGCCAGACGCCACTCTAGCAGGGCTGCAGTTTCTGCATCAAGAGGTCAAACCAAGAACTGGCAGAACTTTGCTTTTGACTATGAAATTATTTACCACTCTTCTCATTTCTTGTATTTCCACTGGGTAACTGTACGCTCTTGTTTCTGCTCCTGCTTTAGGGCTGACAGATTTTCAAATGGTGACCTCCTCCTCCTCCTGGAACAAATATAGTGGATTAAATCAGTCATAACTTGAAAATGGAGTTTTATACTTGTCATCTTAGTTTTGCAAACTCATACATTTAAGTTTGTACCTGCAAACTCTGTTTTGAAAGTTTTGTCAGGTTTTTGCTTGCAGGCTCGAAAGTCTGAAAATGAACATTTCTGTCTGGAAGTGTTTTCAGTTTCAGTTCCATTAAACTTAATGGTACAAGCTGTGAGGCAGAAAATCATGCAAGTATACATGTGGCTGCACAACCATTTGACATTTAAGTAGATGGAGATAAGATAAACACAATGATGAGTGAATTCTAATGTCATATTAACATCATGAAGCCACTAATTAATCAAATCCTTTATAACACTTACAGATATGTAAGTCAGTTGTTTAATTGTTCTGGTCATGTTTGGCTCTGTGAAGAAATTTGAGCTTAATGAAAAAAAGGCAGAAACCTAAATGTTCATAGTTTTAAGCACATATCTGAATATAGAGACTCTTAAGATTAAGTTTTAATATGAAAAATAACAACTTTATTTTCTAGCATTCCTTTATGAATNCCATATCTGAATATAGAGACTCTTAAGATTAAGTTTTAAGATGAAAAATAACAACTTTATTTTCTAGCATTCCTTTATGAA
>JANJYP010055485.1:0-16804 GCA_024605115.1 Rastrelliger brachysoma
TATCCTTCCTTTTTCTTCATTTAGTTTCCTGCCCTTACAGATGACTCTGAGGGATCAGGAAATGACCTGGAAGCCTCTGGTTCAGGGGATTGGTCAGACCAAGGTAATGGTTCGTACTATGTTCAGTGATTATAAAATGCTTGTGATCCACTTTACTAAAGATATCTCTTCTCTGTGATCTCACCAGGTAAAATAAATGTCAAGGATCAGCCCAGCAGCAGAGATGGACCCAAAAATACTTTAAATGTACGACACATGATTTTCTGTGATGATTTGAACCAATTGTTCAAAATGTAGATGGTAGAGAGGGAAATTCTTATGCAGCTGTTGCTACTTTTGTCTGCAGGATCCTTTAGACCTGTCCTTTGATAATGCAGACAGTGGATCAGGATTTGTTGTTCTGGCAAACAGCAAGAGCTTCCTGGAGAACAAAGAAATTGTTGCAGGTACTGTGCAGTATCTCACGCAGACTTTGACAAAGTAATAAACTGTAAATTTTTAACTTATGTTCATGTATGCAGGTATTATTGCAGGAGGAGTAATAGGCGTGGCAGCAGCTGTTGCAGTGGGGGCAATACTAATCTACAAGTGGCAGAAGAAGGATGGAGGATACATTATGGGCCAGCAGAAGGCTTCAGATGATTATCACTAACCCGACATGGAAGAGGTTGTTGTTTAAATGTCCATATGATTTAAAACTGTCACACCAGCACTTGTTTTACGGGGTAAACTATTTTTGTGCTAATTACCTCAAATGCTGCACAATCTGTGCTGCATTTCTCTTCATCACTTGTTGTCACCACCACAGCACTTATTTGTAATCACAGGAAGCCTTCAGCAGGTCTATGGAAGGTTATGATTCAGGCATCGTCACTTCTCAGCATTCAACAGTGCATGAAATCTGACTGTACCACCCAAGTGTTGCTGTGAGGTGTATCTGACTTTACTTTAATTTAGTAAGTCACCACAATTAAACACAAACAAAACAGTTAGTGTTTAGTTTGGTTTTAAGCTTGTCCTCCCTCTAGTATCAGAGCTTATATTTGATTTATGAATCAACATTTGCTCAGCAGTGTGTAGTGCAGATAGGTTGGGATCCTCAAGGCACTGAGGCCAGTATCTGTTTGTTTTTTTTTCTATTTTTACTTGATATTCTTACACTTGAAAATGTTGTTTGTTGTTGTTCATTAATGATTTATTTATGTTTATGCTGAAAAATGAAGAATTGTTTGTATATTATAATTTAATGGATTTCCTCTTTTACAAAGATTTGAAGACACTGAGGTCATGTTTTGCATGTGCAAAGTTTGATTTTTGGTGGAAATTACATAATCACAATCTGCCAGGACAATGAAGGAAATTTCATTGCAAATGTACACAACATGTAGTTGTGCAACAGTTGCTAGGTTTGAGTTGTCAGTTTAATTTGTCTAATGTGGCTCTTTTATTTGTTTACATGACATATTTTGTAGCATTTGATTAAAAAAGGACTGATGATCATATTATACTGTATAGTTACTATAATGTTAAAGATTTTATTTTTATAGATAAACTAAATTTTTTTATAGATAAGCCCAACTCAGCTGATTATGCCTCTTGTCAGGGCTGTGTGGGCATGTAGATCATGCCTGATTGACATCTCTTTCCTATTACACTTTCCTGTTAGGGTTGTCACAATTTACCTACAGTACGAGTTTGTGTGCAGCGCCTTTCAGAGCAACATGTAAGACCAATGACCTCTGTATTTCTCTACTGTCTGTCACAGTTCTGATTGTAGTGTAAATATTTCACCCATATGAAGTAATGAAACCCCAGGATAACTCCACTGCTGTAAGCTAAATAATTATTGTGATCTCAAGTAAGAATCTATGATATTTAATTCTTGTCTTTATTAAATGTAAATGACAATGGGTTGCCACAGCATAACATGTTGACATACCATATTCACAATTGTTGTATTCCATAACTGTTAATAAATTAGCTGTATAACAACTTAACTCTTCATTGTTCAATCTTACAATACTGAAGCATAAAGTGCTTTTCGTAGTTAAAATAAATGCGCCTTCCACCCCCAAACCCCCCACCCCTCCAAGACATTGTAAACATCAGTAAAAAACTAAGAATGGATAAAAGGGTCCAAAAGGGTAAAACATAAGTAAACTAAGACAATATTAGTTAAAAGCCTGATTAAATCTTATTTAGCAGCCTACATACCTTCCTCTATGATTGCAATGAAAAATATGTACCCTCTGCTTCTGTTTTTTTCTAAACAATATGTTGACAATAAGTATGTCAAAGACAAGGGAAAGGCAACATTGAGTAAAAGCTAAAGTTAAATTAAAAGCTAGACTAAAAGCTAGAGAAACACATAAAATCGACAAGTAGATAAAAGTTATGGAATATTCTATAACATTTATCTACTAATTATCTAGGCTACTTATTTATCTTTACTTATGATAATCATAAAATAGCGTAAAATAAAGTAGAAAAACAAAACATCAAAATAAATACAATAAAAATAGCATGAAAAAGACTATAAACAATTATTATGATTCAAAACCAGGCTGCAGGTTTTGAGTTTACTTTTGAAAAATGTCTGCGTATATCTCAAAACAAAATAATAACACGAATCCCGTTGGTTACTTTCAGGTAACCAACACATCTAAACACCCATTGGTTTAAATTAGTGTCCGTCACATGAGTCCCCTCCTCTTCCTCATCCTCCTCCTCTTCCTACGCGGGGCAGAAGCGTTTGTTTTCATCCGCGGCGTCGTGCAGGTTTGTCGGGGAACTGGTGGGCGTTCCTCCGTGTTCGTCCGATAACTGTTGATGTTGAGAGGCTTTTTCACCTCCACCGCCACCGCTAGCAAATCCTGATGTTTCTCCCGACGCTTGTGGAGGACATGCATCACTTCAAACCGAGTCGAGACAGACTGTACACCACCCGGTGTTGTGGATGTTGCCACGTCCGGACGGGGACCATCATCCTGGGAACATGGTACATGGTGCGTAAAATGGTTGATAGCTTTGCTAATGTTAACCAACACTTGCGTTAAGTTGTGTGAAGTAACGAGTCAAAAAACCACTGACAACTAAGTAGGGACATCTCCTTCTGGTAGCGTGTTATAAGTGATGTCGGCTGCTCTAATATCAGCTGAATGTCATTTTTACTCTATTAATCAGCCATTTTTAAGTCGCGCTGTGTGCTAGCATTAGCCACTAGCCTGCTACCGTCTCAGGTTTGGTTAGTAGTGTTTGTGACGGTGTAGCTCAAACAGCCTTGAAAATGCGGCCAAAAACGTGGTCATCTTACAACAAATGGATGGTGCCTCTTAAGTTATTTGCACTCGGGTGAAACGTGAAGGTTGAACCTTTAGAAACATACATTTGGCCTGGATAGCACATTAGCGAGCCGATGTTACAGACGTCAAAAAATGACATTAAAGCCGCAGTTACATTCATTTCTAGTTTAAAAAACGGGACACAGACTTACATCCTGGCACTGTTTAGTAATGTAATAGCTGCTAGTTAATAGTAGCTTGCTGAGTGTTATATGCACATTTTGTTCCTGCACAAGTCTTTTACTCAGATCTGCACCAATAACAGGTTGTGTTTCAAAAATGCTCTTCTGCGTTTTTTCTGCCAGTTGGACAATATTTTGACACACAAACCACGTCCGTCGTCTTGCCTTTGTTTTCTCTATTTCTCAATTTTTACATATTCATTTATTTATTTATCTTACTTTAACTTGCATTACTCTTGTTTTACCAGAAAAATTCTCAGTGAGATTATATTTCTTATTTTCAAGGTTATTTTGGCCAAAACAGGAAGCAATGTTTAGTTAAAGAAGCAAGTCAATATAGTCAATATAAACTAATAAAACCATTAATATAAATACAACTTTGATATTATATTACTTTCAACCTGTCAACAATAAAGTTAAGTTGTACTACATAAACTAGACACAGCCTGTTATAGGAATGTTAAATCACTTTTTGTTAATCTTGAGAATAATTAACTGAGCTAAGCTATTTTATGCTTATTAGTATGAAGATTTTTTTTAAAAAGTCATGCCATGTTTTCATTTTATGTTACAGTCATCTCCATGGTAACCTATCCTCCACCTCACTTGTTTAGTTACATCACATCATCTTGACCAGAATTAACTAAACAAGACTGTCTTTACTAGTTATCTAAAGTCACAGCCCAAAATATCAATACACCAAGCACCATGAATGAACCTTTAGTGTCTGCTGCCTTTTTAAAGCCAGAGCCAGTGTAAATTTGTGCCGCCACAGTCTCAGTGAGCTGAGCAAGCCTGTATACATTAGAGGTTTTTTTTAGAGCTGAGTGGTATATTATCTTCTTTGCTGTGGACTACATTGTTAAATTAATGAGTGAAGTTGTGAAAACTGTCCACCTGTGTTTCTGGCTCTGATGAACACGGAGTACTCAGCTCCATCCACTGAGACAAAGCAGAGCAGAGAATTGCTGTCTTTTCTCGTCGCTACTTGCTCCGCCAGTAAGTGGCCACATGTAGGCACAGAGCCGGTGGTTCGGTTTATCTGGTGACCATATTAAATGGTGACTTTCACGTAGGTGTTCTGTTAAAAGCCTTTAGTAGTTTAATCACTTAATACATACACATTTGTGTTAAATATCTTAAGTTACACTTTAGTTAAATTGTGTACATTACCTCTCGTAATGTATGTTGCAGTGTCACCAGTTAAACTAAAAAAAGACTAGATCATCTGACACTGGTTGAGCAAGGTAGGGGGTGATGACGGTAAGAAAGACGGTGAATCTGATCAATTTCCACAGTGGTTATGTTCAACAGCACAAATAAGCTTCTCCACACACCTTCAACCAATATTGCAGCTCCACCTCAAGCCTCTTAATCTGAAACACTAGTTTACTGTTTTAAATTCAGAGCAGCAACATTATGCTGCCCTGGTTGCTTCAGTATTTTTTTTTAAAGCCAAGGGTTAATGAGAGATCTTTATTTCCATCTGTACAATAAACCAACTGTGATACTACTGATCCACTTCTAAGTTCTAGTCAAGTCTATTATTGATAAGCAAAGACAGTAATTTGAAGAAAAAAATGCAAACTTGAAACAGTGTAGAGAAATGTTTGGTTTAAATAGTAATAAGAGTAAGTGCTTAATTTTTTTATAGTTATAGTATATATATATATATATATATATATATATATATATATATATATNCAGAATGATACATTTGACTTAAAGATGTGGGGGGGTGTGGCCCTGTTGGATCCCAAAGGGTCAGACTGAGGTGTAATAACATCCTAAAGCCTTGCTTGGTAGGCTGATAGGTGTGTGATTTAGTTCACACACCTGCATGTTTAAATGATTCAGTTGGGACAGAGTGTAACCAGTGTTGTGCAATGGGATGCAATTGTTGGACATTGGCTTCCTGCTTGGAGACAGTCTACAACGCTCTCAGAAATGTTGCTGCGTAGGCATTAGGACAGCAGCAAAGAAAACTTCAAACACATTTCCTTTTTTTGAGAGTTCTTCTTGGCACCACATCTCTTTTCTTGATTAAAGAACATCATGTCTTTTCTTTCTCACAGTATTTACAGTTGCTTAGCTGTCCAGATGGATTCAACTTTTAAATAACATGCAGACACATGACAAATTAAAGGAAAAACTGCTGCAGGTCTGAATGTTTGTAAGGCTCCTACTTGGTGGCTCTGTGATGCTGTGGGAATATTTTGTTGATATGGTTTGGGTCCAAAGAGTCACTGATTAATCACTTTATGTATGATGGATTATTTCTATCCAGATGAGAGTGGTCTCTTCTAGCATGATGATGCCCCATCCACAGTGCATGAGGGTTTACTGATGTGAATCATATGCTGTGGCATATTCTCAACCCAACTGAGAGATTTTGGACCAACGTGTTAGACAGCACTGTGCACTGCCATCATCAAAACACTAAATAAGGGAATATCTTTGGAAGAACACAGTTCAGTAGAGTTCACAGACTGGCAGCACATCAAGACCCAACACCTTACTGAGATACTTTTATATTGTTTTTTCCATTAATTTGTTACTTGTGTTTATTCTAAATGTAGCTGACTAATAAAGCTCAAATGATGGAGTGTCCTTGAATTGTTCCTCCTCACGACTGCCTTCCAACAAAAGGGTGATTAATTGTTCACCGCATCTCAAGTTTTTTTTTTTTTTTTTTTTTTAATAAAATACCAACATGAACTGAAATCAAATGTTTCCAAGAAGGTAGGAATTCAACTGAGAAGACACTCCAAACCGTATTTGGAAAGTTGTGTAAAGCACCCACAAGTTCACTTCAGGTAGAATCCTATCAATTTAAAAAGCCTGTGTCTTTTTTTCCTCCTTCTCCTCAGGTTGTCAACTTGTTGATGGGCATCCTGCTGACCGTCGCTGTGACCCACCCAGAAAACGTTCCCACCATCAACTTGCAGTATGAGGTCATTGACCGTTATTTCGCCTCTGACAGGATGTCTGGTAAGTAATGAATTATATATAAGAATGACTATAAGGATTACCAAACCACAGTGAACAAACTGTGTAATCTTATTCAGCTTTTCAAGCATGTGCACACTAAACACAGCACATTTTATCACTGAAACATCATGAACAAATGGCCTCTGCATCAGACCCACATGTGTATAGCTGCTTTTTTTCTGTTCAGGGCCTTTCACTAACCCATGAGCAACTGTTATGCTGAGGTTGATCATGTGATTCATCTTCCACAGAGAGCACAGCTCCCTGGTGACTGCAAAACAAAACAAGCCATGATGATGACAGAACATTGCCGTGTTGTGTACACGTTTGAATATGTTGTTGTTGGTGTGAGGCCACTGCAGCCGCTCCTCTGTAATTCCTCAACAGGTTTATGTTAGTCCGAGGTGTTTGTATGTGCCAGGGCAGGACCGCAGGAGGCTTCTTTCTTTCAAGTTGGCGCTTGTTTTGGTTGGCTCGGTGAAAGCCTCTTAATTTTTTTGAAACAATGATTCAGCAGAAGAGGAGGGGAAACAATCCATGGTGGGTTGACCTTCCCTCAGCAGACTCATGCCAGTACTCAGGGCAGTAGAGGATGTCCAGAGACAATGTTAGCATTCAGACTGGCTCAGTTATCTTTACTCTTGACTATTTACGACTTCATCAGGCTGTTCTCATTTCATCCCACATTCCAGTGTTAAAAAAGTTAGCTGACAAAATGTCTGAGAACGACTTTTGTTTGAAAGTTCGTTACAGTTATCTACACAAAGCAGAAAAGTAGCCTGATGCAATGAAAGCCAGAGGTTATGAGATTGGAGCTTCTTCATGCGCTGGATAGCTTTGAGATTAGGACTCTTGGTTTGACAACACCAAAACACAGTACCAATAGAAAGACCCATTTAGATCAGACAGAAGTCATGTAGGTTGTAATTTGTTTAGTGCTATTTCCAGCATCTCCACTGGATAGGTCTGCTTTTCAGTAAACAGTAAACTGACACCCAGACAGTCCACTGACACACTTCATACACTGACAAACAAGTTATTCTGCTTGAATTACTGAATAAAAAAGGCGTGTGTCTGGACCACAGTGCTGCTTCAGCTCTCTCACAGGCATTGTTCCAGTGCAACAGGCAGGACAGTTTGAGGAAATGAGAGGGTGAGTGATGGAGAGAAAAGAGGATATGAAAGGCAGACCTTTTAATTATCCCCGACTGAGTTTCATTGTGTCTTCTTTACCGACACTCCACAGCTAAGAGAGAGAGGCTTAATGCTCCCCAGAGCTGGCCTTTTAAAGCAGAGCAAGCTGAAAAGAGAGAAGCCCAGGAGACTGTTCACTTACACTGTATGCAAACCCCAGCAGCCTCTAAGTGTACAGGCAAAAGTTCAATCACCTACACTCAGTCTTATATTAAAATGAAAACTGTACTATAATATACTTTGTCTTTGCCTTCATCTGATCCCTTTCTCCCATACAGAGAATGCCTGTGTCGGATTTGCCATCTCTCTGCTGATGCTCACCATCAGTGCCATGATGGTGTATGGAGCCATAACTGTGAGTGTGCACAGTAGTGTGCTTCCTTTTTAAAGTCTCTTTTTTATATACAGATTTATGTATTTAAAGCACTTCCACAGTTTCTTATGCAAATATTGTAATCCCAAAATGTGCATGCATTAAAAAGTCTTTTAAAAGGTAAGTAGGACATAACATGAAATGCCAAAGCTCCCTATCCTGTTCTTTTCTTCCTCTGCTACAGTACATTTTAACGGGATGTTCAAAAGAATCCTGATGCAGTGGGAGTGTAGCACACAATGCTATGTTCTCACTGCCCGTCATCTTTACCTCACAGGCCTGCTTGATGGCATCAAGACTGACAGGTTTGATAGCCTTTTGACGTGGCCCTGCGTTAAGCTGCTAGTCGGGATGACTGCACAGTTAAAGTGCCAGTTGCTACTTTAGCTGTGCAAGTACATGCTCCCAGACAGCTGTAGTTGGCACCCTTTCTCAAAGTAGTGAGGCAGTGCTCAGCTGCTGTTGCTGTAGCGCCCCAGTGAGATATCCCATAATGTGTGAAAGCTGATCATGATACAAAACAAACATGTAATACAAATGTGTTTGGCTATGTGATATAAAAATAGTGATGTAGTTTTGTCAAGGCCATACAGAGTGTACAGAGTGCTTTAGCTAGTAAAACCTCCACAGTGTCTGTAGAGTCTAACTGAAGGACCACTTTGCTGATTTTCAACCATGTCTGTATTTATCACATCTTAATATGCACAGCTGCAGCTTTTTGTTTTTAACTGTAGACACTTTTTTTATGTATTCACCCCAAACTGAGAGAAAATATAAGTTAATGTAAGGATTAAGACATTAAAAAATACATGTAAAAAACAGTATGAACTATAGTGTTAGTTTCTTCTGTTTCAGGTTTGCAGAGGTGAATAGAACATACCTACATGATGAACACTTAATATGTAGAGATGAGGTTGGAAAAAAAAAAAGCAACAGGGTCCTTCATTTTCCTCTGAGCGGGTGGATCACACCTCTTTGTCTCTTCCTGTTTCTGTCCTCAGCATCGTGATGGCTGGCTTATCCCGTTTTTCTGCTACCAACTCTTTGACTTCGCTCTCAGCTGCCTGGTGGCCATCAGCTCTCTCACCTACCTGCCCAGGATCAAGGACTACTTGGACCAGCTGGTCAGTTTGCATCTTGTTGGTGACATGAGCAATTCTTCTTGCCGTGGCTCATGGTTTTTACTGTTACCACATTTCACTGTGATATGAAGGTTTATATAAAAGAGAAAAAAGGCTGATTTGAGAGTACAGTACATAAATCCTACACATTAACAAGTTGTTTTTTCGTCCTACAAGAAGAAACTGTTGGCATCTTTGAAAATGATTCAACATGTATAAAATCCAAGAAGTGAAATTGGTGGGAAAATGAACCAAATTCTCTCAAAATAAGTCAGCAGTTAAAGTAAAAACTTCTTTAAAAAAAACATCAGACACAATATCTTTTAGAATAAACAGTTTGTTGCTACAACAGTCCCAAAGTTGTAATCCATTGTTCTTGAAGTCAGTAAATGTTATTGATTATCTAACATTGTCTGCTCTTTGCATCCTCAGCCAGATTTCCCCTACAAGGATTACCTCCTGTCTATGGACCCCAGCTGCCTACTGCTCTTTGTGCTCGTCTTCTTTGCCTTCCTGATCATCCTCAAGGTGAAACTGGCCTTCTTTTTACATTAAACATGATGTTTATTTGTCTTGACTCCAAAAACTTAAATTCTTCTAAAGCAATCTCTCAGCACTCAGATGTGAAGGAGATATCAGATATGGCGGATTTAAAGCAATACTGTGACATGTTAGAGTCTACTTTCTTCCCGCCTTGCAAAGAGTAAGATTAGAACATTGATAATAATTTTCCATCTGTGCGTTCAGTAAAGTTGAACACATGATTATCTGAGCTTGGAAAAACCCTGCGTGATTATCTGGGTACCATCAACACTAGTTCTGTCATATTTACATTTTTTTCTGGTGCGCGTAACTTGCGATGGAAGAAGCAAACGTCATGGTTTAACAAGTTTATGAGCCGATGCTGTTCACTGACATTTTTATTCGCATGGCCTGATTCAACCTTAAAATACAAACACTCTGCTCTCCAGGCTTACTTGATCAACTGCGTGTGGAACTGCTACAAGTACATCAACAACAGGAACATGCCAGAGATCGCCGTCTACCCAGCTTTTGAGACTCCACCGCAGGTATGCAAGCAACCTCAGACTCTTTCTGATTGACTAATATGAATTTTATGAGTCACATAATGCTGCCACGAAGACAAACATGTAATTTCCAAGTCAAGCCAGCAGGTGGCACTGTCCTCCATACATTTGCTGTTTTGTATGTCAGAAAAAACGTTTACCCAACCACGTGTGTATGCAGTCACAAGCATTTCATTTTAAAATAGAATAACTAAGGTAAAGTGACTCTAAATGGCTTGTGTTTTTTCCCCACTCTCTACTCTAGTACATCCTGCCCACCTATGAGATGGCAATGAAGATGCCAGAAAAGGAACCACCTCCCCCTTACATGCCCGCTTAAGCACCAGCCCCCTGTTGCCAAAACATATACAGCAAAACACACACACACATACACACACCGCCATATGCATTCCTACATTCCCTCACTAACCCTTTCCGAACACAATTCCCCCTCCCTCTCCCCACCCGCACCACCACCCCCAACCCACATCCCCCTTGGACCTGCTGTGTATGTGTAAGGCCACTGATAAAGTTTTGTTTGACCCCGATCACCGTGTTTCTATAAAGATACTATCCTGGTTTTGAGTGAGAGGNTTCCCCCTCCCTCTCCCCACCCGCACCACCACCCCCAACCCACATCCCCCTTGGACCTGCTGTGTATGTGTAAGGCCACTGATAAAGTTTTGTTTGACCCCGATCACCGTGTTTCTATAAAGATACTATCCTGGTTTTGAGTGAGAGGATAAAGGTGGGAAAAGACTGAAAATTGTGTGAAATGACTTGAATGAATGTGATGTTTGAAAAGTGTTGGAAGCTACCATCCCACCCACCGCCTCCCCTTCTCTGGCCTTTTTTATGTCTTAGTAAAAGGGATATATGTAAAATAAATGAAACTGCTTGAAATTGCTATCATCAATCCAGCACCATCCTATATATAGATTGATATATGAAGTGTAAAATGAAAAAAAAAATGACAATCCACTTATTATAACTCTCATTGTTGAATTGTGTTACCACCCCCCCTAATTATTAAGATATAGACTATTCCATCTCAATCTTGAATGGAGTCTGTAGCACTTGTTTGTCTGTTATTTATTTAGCTTCGCTGTGGTTCTGTTCAGCACCACTCTTGGCATTTTCGTCACTTCCGCTGCCCCAACGGTCTACTGCCTCTGTGTTTAGCAAAGCTAGTGAAAGGTTTTCCAGTTGAGACGGAGAGAAGAAGCAGAGGGCACTGACGGACGAGTTATCTTTTCTGCTTCTTTCTCACCTGTCATCTGGAGTAATCGGCTAGTCTTGTGAACATTAGTAGTTGCATGCTTATCCACCCACCCATTACTTTAATGGTATTATGATTTTAGCCTAGTGGGAAAAAAATATTTGACTTCAATAAAAGTTTCAAAACATTTATATCATCATTTGGCTCCTTTTGGTTTTTTTTTTTTTATTTCCTGCGTTAAAGTAGAAATTTTCACATACCTTAATCAAAACTGGTTGCACCATATTGTTTTATGTAGATACCACTGGATTTAGATTGATGAGTAATATGTACATTGGCTTATACAAGTAATAACCTGAGTCAATAAATCACTAGGTTAACAGCAAACATGTTTTTTTTAATCTTGAGTCAAAGAAAAGAGATTACCAAGTAGGGACATGTTGCTAAAATGAATGTCAGTAAAGGTCAACTGTTGAAACTTGTAGCATTGTTACATTGCAGAAGAGGAACTTCAGGCCATGTTTGAACAACTATTTTTTTTATCTAATTTTGACAATATCAAAGCTTTTTAAACATATTTTGCTTCATCTAAAACCAGCCTTCAGTATTTCATTCATATGTTTAGTGAATTTGAGGGTGCAGCTATAAGTGGGGCATATTAGGTTTAAACTCGACTACATTAAGGCTGACTACAATAGTGAATGCAAGTTTAAGTATTCTATATTTAATTCCTGGGAATGTGGAAAGGGGATTCAAACAACAAAATCGTATTATAGTGTCAAGTGATGGGTGGGAGGTGAAAAGAAATTTAAAGGAGAGAGGGGGAAAAAAACCATCCTCCCAACAACTGAGAAATGCATCAATCCTCCACCTTACACCATCCTGCACACTTCCTGAAGGTCAACATGTCCCACCTTTGGATTGGGCAGAGACTTTGACGTGTTGGACTCCTCATATAGACTGTGGAAACCCCCACAGAGCCAAGCAGGACCCTGACAGACAGAGGAGAGCGGGACAAGCTAACAGAGGACTCTGCATATAGACACGATGAAGTCTTTACTCTGCAGCCTGCTGTACAGCGCTTCACTGCTGCTGTCTGATGTCCTGGCGACATATCAGCTCAATGCCGGAGACCCGCATCTCATATCTGCGCAAAGTTACGCGCAGAGCAGAAACAATGGCCGACCACCGATCAGGACCCTCAATCCAGCAAGTATGTGTGATTGAAGCCACTTTACTGTTTCTCTTTTTTATGCCAGACAGTTTGCTAGCAGTAATGGAAGAAGTGACTTTTACTGTGGTAAAATAGGAAATTACCAATTTAAAACAGTGGTGGACTGTACTTTTGAGTATTTCCATTTTATGCTACACTCTTATTTCAATACATTTCAGATAGAAAAGCTGCATTCAATTTTATTGGCTAGCTAGTTGCTAATTAGCTGCAGCTATCATTAAATTAAGATACAACGCACTGCAAATAAAATAAATTCTCAATTATTTAACTTTTGACATCTAACAAAAAGGCAATGTAATGGAACTCCTTTCAGTCTTTTAATATTTCTGAATTGAGAGCAGCACTTTTGTTATAGTTAACTGAAATAAAATGTAGGAGTAAAAAGTACAATACTCTTGTCACATTTAAAAAGGTAGAAGTATAAAGTAGCTTAAAATGGAAAAAGTGAAGTTAAGTGCTTTATTGCATTACACAGATGTTTTATAGCCATGTTAGACTTTTTGAATTTCTTGTCACTGGTTATGAATATTTACAAAAAATCCTGCACATTATATTTTTACACAGTTATTTTTAAAGTTGAAAAGGAACATTTTAAAGGCTATACGTGGCCCAGCATGACTTAAACTCTCAATGATTTAATCTAACCAATAATATAACAAGTTTTTACATTTTTCTGCATGAAATCTACATTTTTTTTTTTTTTGGACTGGGTGTTTCACAAGCACTGTTTAATCTCAGCTTGTTGCAAACAACCCCAGGTGGCTGAACAAAAAACTCATGCTTCAACTAATCTTTGTCTCTGTTGTATATTTGACTACAACTTACAAATCTTTCCTGTTTACCTACCTTCAACCTATTAATGTTGTCTATCACTTTTCCTTTCTGGTGGCTCTGTAGTTCACAGAAGTGATTACACGTATAGAGGACAGTATCACTACCACTACCAGCCACCAAGGATCCCTCCACCGGTAGTGTATCGACCTATTCCTCTATCTCCTCCAGTGACTTACCACAGACCCTCAGTCCCCATGCTGCCCTATCACCACAGATTCAAAGGGCCAGTGGCACCACAAATACACCCCTTGTTTAAAGGTCTGTCTCCACCTTTTGCTCACCATCCTCATCATAAGGCTAAAGGTCTGTTCCCTTACAAAGTGAAAGGCCCCTGCCCAACAAACTCAAACCCCACAGTGCCAACAACTCCTGTGGTATACCTCCCTACCATTCCTCCAACTCTGCCGGCCACTACAGAGCCAACACTGCCACCAACTCTGCCAGCGACTACAGCGGCACCAGTGACAACCGTCATGCCAGTTGTGGTGACCACTGCACTGCCAGTAGAGACCACTGCCGCCGTGACGCTACCGGTCAGTACCCAAAGCGGCCTCATCACCACCAACAGTCCTGTGGAGACAGGTAGAATATTACCAGTCAGGTTTGCTTTCCAGCCCCAACAATGCTCCTCAATGTTTTCCAGGTCAGATCTTTTTGTTTCACTTTAAGAAAGAAATATCCAAGTGTCACATAGAGCAACTACTTGGCATTTTGTGAAATAAGCTTATTCTCCTTCTTACTTCAAATTTGATGAGAAGATTGACACCATTCTCTGTATATGACAGCAGCAAGTAAGCTTAGTTTAGTGCAGAGACTGAAAACAGGGTGACAAAACCTGTACACAAAGTGAGAAAAAAAATGTGTATACAAGTGCTATCAATTTACCATTTATTATGAAAGTGTAAAAACAATCGGTGGTTTCATGGAAGTCATCTATTTATTGGTAATATTCCTGCAGTTTCCAGTGGTTGCAATAATGCAATAATTGTGTTTGTATTAAAACGTATTGTTTTTTGTCCATATGTAACATGCTCATCAGAGGTGCTGGCAGAGCGCTGTTACCTTTGGACTAAGCTGCTAGATGTAACTTATCCTTTATATTTACCGTATCATCTAACTCATCCAATTTTTTTGCAAGAAAGCAAATTAGCTCATTTCCCAATATGTGAAACTATAATTTAATTTAAAAGTGGTTAAATGCAATGCTTGGTGATATGGATTAGCACTTGGAATCAGAAGAAGTCCTTTATTATCAGAAAGGATTGCTGTTTAATTTCCCTTAATTATTCACAAAGATTCATTCTATGTAAGACAAGTATATTTTCATAAAAGCAGTTAGTACTTTTGCTTTGGGATGTTGTATGTGCAAGTGATTGGACAGGCAGGGCTTCTAACACTGTCTCCCTCTTTAGCTATGATGTCTCTTTTTTCTTGTATGGACATCAAGCATCCTTTTCATTCAGGGAAATGTGATGAAAGGATAAGAGAAGCCTCCCGACAGACCGCTGACAAAAGAATGAATACAGTATGTCTTACAAGGCATACTATATCATTTCATTTTATAATGGCAAAGATGCACAGAATTTTCCTTTTGTTACAAATGGAACATTCATTGTGCATCACAAACTGTAAATCAACTCTCATCCGATACTATGCTTGATTGTTAACTGTGTTACTCTCATATCATGAGAGTTCAACCAATACACATGAATGTTGGTCACTGAGTAATGAACTGGGTGTTGAGTATTAAATGGGCTTAATGGTTTGGTTGATCACCAGAGACAGACTCTCAGTGCAGGAGCCGCCCTCTGGACCTGGTCTTCATCATTGACAGTTCTCGCAGTGTGCGTCCTGGTGAATTTGAGAAGGTGAAGATATTCCTGGCAGACATGGTTGACACACTGGATGTGGGCACAGATGCCACCAGAGTGGCTGTGGTCAACTATGCCAGCACAGTCAAGATTGAGTTCCTGCTCAAAGACCACTTCAACAAACCTGACATGAAGAAAGCCATCTCCCGCATTGAGCCCTTGGCTGCTGGCACCATGACTGGCCTTGCCATCAAGACCGCAGTGAATGAAGCCTTCACCGAGCAGTCTGGAGCCAGGCCTCGATCCAAGAAGATCACCAAGGTGGCCATCATTGTGACAGATGGGAGACCTCAAGACCAGGTAGAGGAGGTGTCAGCTGCAGCTCGGGCCTCAGGCATCGAGATATATGCTGTCGGGGTGGACCGTGCTGACATGCGCTCCTTGCAGCTGATGGCTAGCATCCCTCTGGATGACCATGTGTTCTACGTGGAGACCTACGGCGTCATAGAGAAGCTCACTTCCAAGTTCCGGGAGACTCTGTGCGGTAGGACAAAGAGGGGCCTTGTGAGACCTTCCCCTCCCATTAACCCTGGTTCTAGTTCCAGTAAGGGGCACCTTCAGTCTTAAGGGGGGTATGTTTTAGATTGTGGATCATTTGAAGAGTTATTGGTGAATTATAAACTTTAAAATCCTGAAGAAAAATACAGCAGCAGATGTTTTCAACCCCCACATGGACTGCAGATGTCGGCACTAGAACCTGCTTGTAGTTGCCAAGCTAAACCTGAGTAAAGTCTTGTGGCCAAACAGCCTCAAACTTTCAGCTTCTTTTTTAAAATGTGATACATTTAGGAGTGTTTGTTAGTGACAAAAATGAATAATTAGAAAGTAAATTGTTTTGCAATCAAAGCATCATTAAGGTGACTGCTTTGAATGTATTTCTTGAAGTAATCTTCAGCAACTGTATGTGAAAACCTCACTTTTCCAAACCTGTTGGGCATAGAGAAGCACGATATTCAGATGGCTAATTTACACATAAAATGGACATGTGGATAGAATATATTATTCAAGATTTCTCGATGTATATTAGATCAAATAAGCATTACCTGTGNCGTGGATAGATTTCTCGATGTATATTAGATCAAATAAGCATTACCTGTGCTTCAAACAGCATTAAATGTATTCAGTGGCATCACATAAAAGCAAATTCCTATAATCTTAAGTAACTTTTTTTGTGAGCACTTTTTTGTGGTGCTGAAAGTTCAGATCTTTGGACAAATGAGGTTCTATTTTAAATTTGAATTTTATTTTGTATGCATCTGTCTGATGTTTGTCTTGTCCCCCTCCTGTTTATGAAATATGTTTGACCATGTAACTATTTCAGGGTTCTTTGATTTTATCCTCGTTGTCCAACACAGTGAACCTAAGCAGTTCGTGAAT
>JANJYP010055515.1:0-12855 GCA_024605115.1 Rastrelliger brachysoma
CACACACACACACACACACACACACACACACACCCTGCCCCCTCTCCTTCATGGGAGTACACAACACACATACATTCCCCTTCCCAGCACTCCAATGATTATATTTTACAGGGTCAAAACAGAAGCATTCAGAATACAAGCAATGACTGAAAGCATAAAATGTGAATATGAATCTTTTGCTCTGAGGATTTTGTAAATTTGTCAGACAACCTCATACATGATAATGTAATATTAGACTCTGCTGGAAGTGTTTTTACGTGTAAAGCTTTTCCCTTGTTGGATTAGAAGAGATTATTTTAGTCTTATAGCAGAGCACATAGCTGCAAGCATCCAGTGAATTATTTATCATGAATTACAGCAGTTAGTTATGACAATATTTATCTAAAAACTGAACAGAATATGATATGTTAAGCTGTATGAGAGATAGTCATGCACGCTCTGGTAGTAGAAAGGATGTTTTTCTTGAGCATAAAATTTAATTTAATTTCTTGTCAAGTTTTGTGTCAAACTAGTGACAAGATTTTTAGGTGACTTTTTAAGCTTCAGATTTAAAAAGTTCATTTATGTGTTTATTCTGCAGCACACGACCATAACTATTTATACTGTATATTGTCACCACAAGATGCTGATCAAGTATATGAAGATTGTGAAATAAGTGTTTTTGGTAGAGCCCAATGTTTTACATCACTGATGTAACTGACTCTTACTGCCCTCACTTACTTATCATTTATAGTCTCAACCAGATCTTGTGTCATCAATGATTGTTGATCCCAGCCATCACCACTAATGAGCTAACTAAGCAGGAATGTTATTGATCCAGAGCTATTGAGGGTTTCATATACATTTGCATATACCTGTACATTTACAAACTTATTTACTTTACATTATAAAGTGTAAATTTGAATGTTCATTGTAATTCACACACATTTATTTATTTATTTATTTATTTTAAATGTATTTTGTTTAATTGTAGGTATTTAGCTACAACATGTCCTCTGCACAGTAATAGTGATTTGACATCTGTCTGGGAAGAAACTCTAGAGAGGTACTGCACAGCATGTCACTCAGAAATCATTAGTTGGTCCACACCTCTCTGCTTATCCAGGCTAGGACAGAATTAATCTGGAAACTGGTATTCACTGAGCAAGAACCTCCCTCTTCAAGACATAAAAATAAGGTTTGATTGTTGTTGTTTTTCTCACAAAGAGGGATTTGAAAGTGCTAAACATTGTGTATTATTATTTTGTTTTGACCTCTCTTTAATTTGAAACATGATAGTACAGTATTTTGTACATAAAAGGATTCCTGTGCTGCATATCGGCCTGAAAGGTTGCTATGGCTCATGTTGTAGTTACAGGTTGATTGTTCCTAACTTAATGACAGAGCTCACACTTTCACATGCAGCATTATCCACCATGTTCATTCTTCTCTGACCAGGACTCTGACACTTTGTGTTGGATGAAGACCTCGAAAAAGACAAAATTCCTCTGCAACCCTGCAGCTATGAAGGTGGGCTCTCTTGACAGTGTGGATGTATTTGTTTTGGAGGGAGAGTGTGTGGGATGACAATAGAATCAGTAATGATTATTTCACGCAATTTCTGCTACCTGGCAACTACTATTATTGACAGTATACATTGTGTATGTGAGGCTCATCCTTCAAGGACTTTAGTGCCGTTGACTAAGGGCTCTCTTGTTATAGAGTGGGCACTGTATGCAGAGTGATGTAACAGCATTTATATTCAAAAGATGAAGAGGTATTACAGACCACACACACATGCAGTAAGTATTGAGAGATCAAAGATACAATGTTTTTTGATAAAAGCATTTGGTTTTTGTGGAAATTTTACTTTTGTTTTAATGTTGCGTTTGCAAAGATCAGTTAGTTGTCCTTATTCTAATGGGAGACTGCTTCCTTGTAGCTAAGCTCCTGCCTTTGTTTTCAGTAGTGTTTTATAAAACAGTCTGTAACTCAGTGTGGAGACCAATTTCATCACTGAAAACTATCTCCCTTTACAGTTTCATAAAGATAGATATGACCTTCCATCCCATAATGCCCTGGTGCAGATCTTGCCAGATTATAGATGCCTTCTCAATGAAGCGAGCACTGAACTTCAAAGAGCAGCCCAACAAGAACAGGAGACACCAGCCGAGAGGGCAGAGACTACACAGGCCAAGAAAACCAACATAAACCACACATACCAAGAGCAACACCCACACAAACGGTAAGAAAGACTGCTACAGGTAAGAAAGATGGCTTTATTGGGATATTTATTGAATATACAAAGCGTTATATGAATCAATTTCACTAATGTGTCACATTTCACTTTTAAATGAGTTCCTTCTTTAGACCCCCTTTGCATGACTTTAAGGATGATCCCCACATGGCAGAGATCAACGATTTCCAAACAAAGGTGATCAGATACAATATATAGACTTGAATCAATCCTGCAGTAATCAGTCATGTTTAGTTAAACACAGACATGGTAACCTCAGTGAGAGAAGACAGGCATTAAGTTGGGAGACAAAATGGTGGCTAGTGGAATAGATTAACATTTCTTTGATTGCACTCGAGGAGTGAGCTGATGAGAATGAAACTTATTAAGATCTGATGGTTTTATGCATATCTTGACATTTTCTCCTGTTTCTGTGAGCTTTTGTTGATCATTTCGTTTTGATGCTTATTTAAATTGATTGCTTACACTTATGGATCAAAATTATAAACATATATCTATGCATATTTTATATCAATGAATGTAGATTTTGATTAATTATATGAAATGAAAGGCAGAAATATGAGTATTAGTAGACAATTTCATAGTGATACATGCATATTTGCATACATTTAATGCCGTATGCATAATAATATTGATTGAAAAATTAAATTACATATTGCACCCTTACGCTTCAACACAGCTGCCTTCTGTCTGTGATAGAATTGTCCTATAGAGTATATGTATGATGATGTATGACAGCAAGGCCCCACTAATGTCTCCAAATCATGGACAGAGGAGGGAGCCACTATTCACTCCTCGTTTATTTTAGACACATGAAAAGACTTCCCAGACTCATCATGGGGAGCCATCCGATCTGTCCCATCATGCCTGTGGGCCCCTCAGCGGAGACACCATCTCATCTGCAGTCATGATTGTCACTTCGTCCCTGCCCTTTCAATTAGATGCTCAATTTCACCATTGAGCCCCATGGGAGACACATCCACACCATCTGAGATTGGAATCCCATAATTGTCACCCCCCCTCACACGTACATGCAGCTGGACCCTGCTCTTATTCTCCTTTCAATTCTGTCTATTCAGCTTGATAGAGGGACATGTGACAGGGTGGAGAACAGGGAGTGTATGCCAGATGACACACATACATGCCTTTCACTGAGCGATGCAGTGATAGGTTTGTCGGAGAGCAGCTCTGATTGCTTTTCAAGAAATTAAAGTAAGTTTGGTATTACAGATTCGGAGGAATTTCAATAGATGGAAGAGCAACAAAATATAGAAAATATGAAAAGAAAATATACAAAACATAATTTTAAAAGATTTTTATAGAATTTGCAATTTTTTTAGTTTGTCCTGCTTAAATACTGAAGTAAATACATGAAATTTGCCTCACAGTTTAACAAGCATGACACTCTATATGTATGCGTGACTAGGATTTATCCAAAATCCCTGGATAAATCTTCCATGACAAAAGACTTTCACAGGATTGGGTGTTATTGTCCCTTTGGATTTAAGGAGCTGGAGTCATGAATTTGTTGTACCCCAACCTTCGACAATCAATTACAGAAACATTACACTTTGTGGCATAATATTCTGTTTTGGCTTCCAGTATGTCCCCTTAGGCATGTTGCATGTTTTGTGCTTTTCCAAAATCAAAAGAAATAAATTATTCATTGGGACACTGAGCTTCATCACAAACTGTACATGCTATTCATTTGCAGCTGAGGTGTTTTTATATTTGGTGAAATATCATGTAGCATGTTCTGGAGAACTCAGATGAGGTTAAAGAGACATCTAGTGGTGGTGATTGCATACTGTAAAACCTCTTGGCATTAAATCTGTCCCACCAGGTTAGTGAAGTATTTTTGACTGCTGTATGACATTGGCCCAATTGGATTCTTAAAATATATAGGGTAAAAAGAGAAATACATGAAGCAAAGACTGACACAAAAAAACAACCACCGATCACTGCTTATTGACGATTTTATAACAAATGACCTTGAGGTATTTCATTGAAGGAGATCATTATTAGCCATCAATGTGCTTCATCTATTAATCTTTACTGTGCTTTAAAATACAAATTACAGTCGATTAACCTTAAAAATGAGATAAATCTTTTTAAAAAGTATGACAATTATCCTAGTTTAAACAGCTGGAGTGAGTCTGACCGGCCACATCTCTCCATCAGGAGGTAGAAAACTATCATTTAGCCATGAGTAGGATGGCAGAAGACATCATAGCACTGAGAACACAGGTGGTGACGTTGGAGGAGGAAAACAGCCAGCTCCGCAGCAAGCTGTCTCTGCATCAGGACCTTGGCTGTCATCTGCTAGATGATACAGACATTGACGTCATGACCAAGGCTGAGATTGCTGACCGAATAGGTAAGCACTACCTATCAATTACTCATTATCAATTTATTAGCATTCTGCAGAATGAGCCTGCACAAAATAATGTATTCATTAAAATAATTGACATTCTCTCAGCTCATCTGTATTGAGCAGACAAAATGTGCTGATTGATTTAGTCAACTGGTGACTGCTGAACCTTTACTGCATGTTGTTACAATTTTGTTGGCAGATGAAGTAGTTATGTGGAAGGTGGATCACTGTGTGTTTGCTAATCCTTGTGAGTGTCTATTCCCAAGCAGGATGTGCTGTTTTGTGATAAGGCAGCTCATTTAGGCCACGGACCCTGATAAGCTCTGTGGGTAGTATATCCCTTATCTCCTGAAGGACAGTTTGTGACCCTCAGTGAAAGGATGTTTCCTACGGTCTCTTTGCTGGCATCAAAGCAAAGGGACTGGATTTAAGTTCCAATGAAGAGAAAATCCATTCTGTTTCAAAGGCTTTATTGATGGATATTTTGATCATCATGGTCAAATGACCAAACTTCAAAACTGACACGTTAATCATCCTAAAATTGAGAAGTCATTGAAACTAGTTTCAGACAAAACAGATTAAATGCTCAGTCTGATCTCAGATTTAATATATTCTTCTTTTCTGAGATTCCCATTTGAACACAACCAAGAATATTTGCACATGTGCTTTTAAATACTTGCATGATTAGCAGACACTATATCAGTACCTAGATTCATGGTTCTGTCTAAGTTTTGTGCTCCTACTTATTTGTAGCCTCTCTGAAATTCAAGCTGGCCAGTGAGACCAGTAAAGCTACCTTGCAAAGGGACAGAATCCAGCAGCTGCAGAATGAGCTGATCAGGGTTAGACAATACACCAAACAAACATACTTTAACAGTTCATATCAGTGGGTATGTAGAGATTATATAGTTGTCTGTTTTGCCATGCAGAAGAATGACAGCGAGGAAGAACTGTTAAAGCTCCAGAGAGTGCAGCTGCAGAAGGAGGAGGATTTGCGGCGCCACCAGAGTCGCTTGGCAAAGATGGCAATTTTGGAGGCCACAGTAAAACAACAGGAAAAGGTGAACAGTCACAGTGCTTCTATCTATAAATAACAGTATATGATGTATGTGTTATGATAATACACACTTGCAGTTTACACACTTTTAGGTCATCCAAAAGATGGAGAATGCATTGGATAGCAAACTCAAAGAGAAGAATAAACAGAGAGAAAAAATACAGGTGGAGAAAAAGCAAAGAGGTAGGTGGACTTAAGGAGAAAATAATTGATTCACTTTAGTGTTTGATACAGTCAGAACATCAAATTTCTCCTCATGGTGTGTAGGTGAATTTGACCACAGAAAGAGCAAGATAGATTCCACCCTGGCAGCAGAGAACGCTCGTCTCAGAGAAGAGCTGGATAGTAATCACCAGCAACCTGCTACTGTCATTATACAGCAGTCACCACAGGTAGTCATACACCAGCAAGCCATTATTTAAACAGTGATGTGAAACTTTGGTCAATTTAAAGGGCTGAGAATCAGTTGAGAACTCTGAGAATCAATGTTCCACGTCTATTGCAATATATGATAAATGATATTGTGCTTTTAGGCTTGCAGTTAATGAAAACTCAAACTGACATGTGTCATGCCCTCCTTAGACTAAAAACATGCTACCAGCCAAGGAGAGACTGAGTTTGCTAAATAAACTGGAGAATACAGAGTCAAAAGCCCAAACACTGGAAGCTCAGGTGAAAATACAAAAAAAAAGTTTAATTGACTTAATGACCAACTTTTTAATTTACTGTTAAGTTCATGTTAATCTTCGTCTTTGCATGTATATAAGCTGGAGGAGAACTCTAAGTTATGGGGGAGACAGAAACAGGAAATGTTGACCAAACTCAACGAGCATAAGCATGGCTTTGTCCGGACGTCCACCACGATCCTTCATAACGTTACTTTGGTCAGTTTGTTGTTATTTTTGCATATGTTGCTGGAAGTAGTCATTGCACATTTTATAAAGTATTTGAGATGGAATTATTTTACTGTTGCTTTCTGCTTCTTACAGAGGACTGTATCACATTCCTTACATCAGCAAAGTGGACAGAGGAAGCAAAAGCCTGTAAAATGATCTGCAAATGATCAATCAACCTGTTCAACCAGAGTCAGAAAACACAGAGATTATTTAATGTTCCCTTTATCTGATGCAATATATAGAAAGAAATGTTGAAATATTTAATAAATTACATATAACAAGACATATGGTATCACTTATGTTTTTTTATTCATCACTGTTGTACATAGGTAACTTTAGAATACTTTGCCATCTACACATATGGAAAGAAAGTTTCTGTACATTTTTTTCTATTGTACACACAGACTACACATGTCCATCATTAAGATATAGTACATATAATCACTCTATTCATTATGGAATTACTGAGGTAATTTGTTAATGCACATTTTTTGTCTTTTTTGCTTAATCAGTTCTTTTTCTTGTTCCCCATCAGTGTCTGATGTTGGAAGATTTTATTTTTTGTTCATATTGTGGTGCTTCAAGCCTTTGGCATTTAACTGTGATAAAGGGCCATAACAATGAGCCTGACTTATTATTAACCACGTAACAAACTTTGCGTTACCGACTACTGTGTAAGGGCTTCAAAGTCAATATTATGGGCTTCTCTGGTAAAAGAATAAGCTCAAACGTACTCTGCACTTCCACATGACGCTGTTTCTCCACTCGGAAGTTCTCAAGCATCTGCAGAGACAAAAGATAATGCAGTTAATATTCTATGTTAATATGTCATAAAACAAGGTGAATATATAGCATTATATAGCTGGTGCCCCTCCTCGATTCTCAGTATATCTTACATGGATAAGGAAGATCTGCATCTCTGCCTCAGCTATTCTGCGTCCTAAACACTGACGTGGGCCAAATCCAAAGCCCAGGCTCCTGAAATAGTGGGTCTCTGTCCTCAGCCAGCGGGAGGGCTGATATTGCTCCGGACGGAAAAACACTTTGGGGTCTCTTCCCATTGCATACAGCCCCAACTGGACCAGAGTCTAAACACAAAAAAGATAACAAGCACTTGCTCAGTTTTCATATTAAAAAACCCTCATATACAAAAATATGTTTTGTATTTGCAGCTGCCTCTTACCCCAGCTGGAATGTGGTAGTTTTGAATAATGATATCTTCTGCTATGTATCTTTGCAAGTTGACTGCTACTGGGTGTAACCTGAAGGGTGAATATGGAAATTATATTTTTATATATTGTATACGGAGACAAATTAATTTTGTTGCAATGGAAGGCAAATTTAGGAAAATAACAAAAGCTTATGATCAAAACATCTATGGGTAAATTGAAAAAAGTATTGTTACACATCCCCCTCGAAAATGAGTTTTGACAACTCAAGGGGGTCTATCCTGACAATAACTAAATTTCTCTACATTTGAAAGAGGCAAAACAAATATGGAATTTGGGAATAAGTGACTAGTATGACTAACTATATTACCAAAGTTGCAGTGGGTAGTCTGTCTTATTTCAGTTGAATTCTCACTATGAGCAAACATGAGGTCAATGGTGAACTGCTGAAGGCTTCAAAGAAATTAATAAGAACCCAGGAGTCTGACAATAAATGAACAACCTGATGTCCACCATCTCATTTTTTTTCACCTCAGTGTTTCCTTCAGCGCCCCCTTGACTAAGGGAATCCGCTTCAGCATCTCCATCATGTCTCCCTGGCTTTCAGCTCGGGCAGCAGCAACCTCCGCCCTCAGCTCCTCCTGGAGGTTGGGGTGTCTGGCCAGTTCATACAATGTCCACTGTAAAGTTATAGAAGTCTGAAACACACAGACATAATTCATCATAACTGAAATCATATTAAAGTCATTTTGTTTGTAGAGTCCTTTAACATAGAGGCTGTCTTTTTAAAAGCTTGCAGCAAATCACATTTTGGAAAGAAATTATATGTTACATGTGTTCAAACTGTTTTATACCGTATCAACTCCTCCAGCCATTAGCTCAGTTACACTGGCCTTGATGTCTTCAATGGACAGTTTGTCCAGCATTAGCAGGCTGGCCAGGACTCCAGGGTATTTCTTTGGATTGCCAGTCTCCTGACGCAACTGCCTGTAGATGTTCTGGATGCAGTTGTCCGCTGATGAGCCAAAGGACAGCGAATTAAACAAGAGACTGAAGTATTAACAGTGGTAGGAGTCACTGGTGTTCTGCCCAGATACATATTACCAACTGTGGTTTGACAGCTAATCAAGTAATTTATTTGTGTTCATCTAGATTTTTCTACCTTGGCTGAAGATACCATCCCAGGCCTCCACATGGTCCCGCCACACTTTTGCCCCAATACGCCTGAGTAGATCAGGAGGTATGTATAGCATGGGTGAGGTGGTCTTGAACATGCGAGTGATGCAGTCAATAAAATGTTGAGCTTGAGGATCGATGTAGTCTAGCATCAAACCCAGACGCTCCCCATACAGCACTGAGCTCACCGCTGTGTAAGACAGGGTAAAAATGAGAAACAGAAAGGTAACATGAAGAAAACCAAATACCACTGGCCTTTGGTGAGTAAAATATATTTAATATCAAGAATGATAAAAGTTACTCTTACATTCTAGAGCATATTTAAAGAGCTCTTGAGAGAGGTCTGTGGTCCATTTGTTGTGGCCATTTCGTTTTATTTTTTTGTGTATTCTGGCCACAAAGTCCTGACCCACTTCATCCAGCAAAGGCACAAAGTTTTCCAGCACCTTCGGAGAGATCACCTCCTTGTTGAGAATTACCCGATTTGATCTCCAGTCTTCCCCGTTTCTGTTAAAAGATTCAATGTAAACTTAAAGTCACTCTAGTTAAAATGTCTAGATTAAAACCCAGAGTTTTAATGAATGCCGAGGTAAGCACTTAAGTATATATTAACTGATACATTTAGAGGATGAGAGCACATACTTTAGTAAAACTCCATATTTGCGATTCCTGTAGTCTCGGTATGATGTCCACGCTTCAACTTTCAGCCTTTTAGGATAATGTCCCTCAGCTTTGAAAAGGATGGCAGCATCCTCAGGGTTGATGATATTTACACTTTCATAGTAACCTATTTTTTCTCTGACAAATAGAAAATGAAAGAAATAGAAGGCCATAATATTCCTTATCAGCTGCATGTTTTTGGAAAGCTTGGCCTTGTGGATTATTTGTACAAGAAAATAGGTTCAAACAATTTACACTAAATGTTTTGTCTACTTCAGATAGTATGATAAAATAACTGCATAACACCAATATCTATTTAAGATTTAGCACGCTGCCTTCTCTCCTGTACCTGTAAATGGGTCCAAATGTGTTGAAGTTCTGCAACATGATGCGGTGAAGATTTCTGAAGCCATCCAGTTTCCAGAAATTGTACAAGTTGGCCACGCCATTCTTCCACAGCCCAGGAATCTCACTGAAAGGCCTGACAATGCTGCTGCTTTCTGAGTACACCTGTCTGGCTACCGGCATACTGCTGCTGCAGCGAACTCCTGATGTTGTCAGCTCCTCTGTCCAGGACAGGGGCAACATCACAGGGCTGCGCCACACACTCCACCTGGCCATCCTGGCAAAAATAATGCTCACTCTGCTCTAACTTTAGCAGCAGCTACTCTGATTCTGCCAGGGACACATGGTGCAATAGGAGGCTGGTCTAAATAGTTAGCCCCCCCTTGCTGTGCTGCTCAAGGATCTCCGACCTTACCAACCTGAGTACAACACAGTACAGTGTGTCTGTGTATGGCACTGCTGAACTGTGTTACTGAATATTTTATTTGGTATGATAGCATCATGCAAAATCCTAAGGAAAAAAGATTTCAACGCCAATAAGTTTATTACTACTTCTGTGCTACTACTGTAAACACACATTTGTTTTGATTTGTGAAGAAAGACAAAGTCATAAGAGAAGATTCAGTTTATAATAAATGCAATAATTGCATACAGTTAAAAAAAAATCATAAATAAATTATACAAATTTTACAAATATTACTATTTCTTAAGCAGCTTTATGAGATCCTCCAATTTCATGGCCGTCATAATGTCTCCCTGAATTTTAAGTCTGCCACTGGTGTAAGCATTATATGGTCGTAGCTCGCCCTTGAACATGGCCAGAAGGTCACCATCACTCACACTCAGTGTTACATCTGGCTCTTGGTACAAGACCCCTGCTCCAGCAGCACCACTTCCTACAGAAAACACACAGATGATGGAAACCATGGATTTAGCCCATTATTTTAATGTCATTCAACAGATTGAGCAAAACTTTATGTCAAATCCTCTGTTAAAAACACATTTTAACAGTGTATAAACCATCACCTTTGCTCAAATCCACATAGTAACTCTGTTGTTGTCCATCTTCTGAGTGGATGTTAAACTGGAAGCTGGCCTTGACCTGGTTTACCAAAGTTTCAGAGAGGAGAAGCTTGACCCCACCAAGCAGCTCTTCAACAGAACCTGGTGTGACCATGACAGTCTGAGGGACACTGCTGAGCTCATCTGCAAAAATGACAGTGTCTTCTGTGAAAAGAAGGCAAAGTTGTATTATATACGTTTATCTTTACTTTAAAGGGCATTGCACAAAATTAACAAATGTGGTCATACCTTTTTGTGAACTGCTACTGTGACTCAGAAAGTGCATGGCCAGCTGCTGAATAGGCCCAGTGAGGCTTTCAAGTCCAGGTGCAGCTGGAGGCATGATGAGGGGTACAGAGGGGCTTTCGTCTGGGGCTTTCAGTAAAGAGCCTAGGGTCAGCTCTACCCTGTCTACCTCCAAACCCCAAGGACGAGTCATCTCATTAATGTCCATCTGTTGAGAGAAAGACAGAACATTAGTTGAAAGTGACGCAGTAAAAAGGAAATGATGGGTAACTGCAGTGTAGTCTTACTCCGAGATAGTCTCCTAATTTAAGTCTCTCAGTTTGGATCTCTCTGGCAGTCTTCTTTGCCAGGCTGTGAGTCATAGCATTGTGTGCCGTCATCCTGGTCGAGGCGTTCAGGTCCTGGACTGATACCACTGACATGACAGGGTTCCAGATCCTGAACTGGATGTCTGCTCCTACTGACAACACAGCTCCATCCCGAGTAGTCACCTACAAAAGCGGAATAACATTTCATATTGCACATGAAATTTTGCCATCAACGAGGCAAGTGTGAAGATGGAGATTATTCTCTCCAGCTTCACACCAATCAATTGTGCACCAAGGCTGCCACCTACAGGACAACATAAAACAGTTTAGCAACAAAGACTCCTTGTCTTCTATGTGCTTTGTAAGTATAATATCTGAATGTTATAGGTTCTGTATGTGGAATTATGAAGCAATTTACATTTATTTATTTATTTATTTTATTGCCCATGAGAGAACAGGTTAACAAAACTTTTAAAAAAAACGAGATCTTCCCTGACTTTCTTTGTTGTATGTAACAGCCTGTGGACTGATTTTATGGAATGAACACAGCACTGGATTATCCAAGAAAATCCAAAGGATGTGACATTTTAGTATGTTCCAGAGTGGTTTGCATCTCTCCCACTAACATCAACAAACTGGCATAATGACACAACATATGTGCTATCCAACTAGAGACACCCTGCATATAAGAATGACTTTATTAGTCAAGGTAAATTTATTTGTCTGTCAGCTCATCTAATATTTGCAGAATTAAAAAGCCTGATGGCTGTAGGAATGAAGGATCTTCTGTGTCTCTCTGTCTTGCAGCGAAGAGAGAAGAGTCGTCCGCCAGTACTGTTTTTTTGGTCCATCAAACTGTTAAGAAGCGGATCATCTGAGTTGTTCAGAATGGTTTCTAACATCTTCAGTGTGCATCACCACCACCTCACGCAGTGTGTCCAACCTGGCTCCAATCACAGATCCAGCTTTCCTGTCTAATTTATCCATTCTCCTTGTGTCCTTGTGTCTGATCTGATCTGAACTATACTAATGTACGCAGTATAAATGAGTGACATTGCCAGTCATCTATGTGCAGGTTATCTAATGAATTAAATGAAAAGACACACTCTGTAAACCCCAAATTTACTAGTCAAATCAGTAAACCCACCACTACAGCAAACATCTATGAAGGATTATGAATCAATTTTCCATAAATATCAGAATCATGGGTCCACAAAAAGGAATGGCAATGAAGAAAAGCTTTTAAAATTTGTTTTAGTCATGGCTTTGTGTGACAAACTTGTAGAGCTGTCTTAAAGTGTTTAAAGACATCACAACAGTTGATTA
>JANJYP010055518.1:0-10201 GCA_024605115.1 Rastrelliger brachysoma
GCTAGCTCCGCCTTGCTCCCCCTCAAAAAAAGCCCTGGATGACACGCGATGGTGCGACAAATGAGCACATCCATCGCATCATGTTCATTGTAAAATTTGAACTTTCACAACACACCGTGCTGTGATATCCAATCAGTGTTAATATGTTGAAGCTGCAGCTCCTTGTAGATGGAGCTAAACTCAGAGGTAGCGGAGCTCAGCTCCAGAGGGCTCCGCCCACTTGTGTATAAGCCTATTTAATTTAGTGCAGTAATACATCCCCTATGTGCATGTTTAGTAATACATTGTTCTGTTACCAAGCAATCACAGGTAAACAACAGTGAAACCGCAGCAATTTAATAAGTAGCCTACCAGTAGTTGTCACAGACAACACTCATGGGTGACATTCACCCAGCTGCGTGTGTGTCTCTGGAGGATATCATGCACACAGACACAGTAGCGTTTGGGTTTCTGATCTAAATTGGATGTTCATAGCAAATAAAGTGCAGCTATACGGTTGTTAACTCAGCTATAGTTGACAAGAGAATAGCAGGAGGTGGGTAGTTGCATCATCATGCGATGAAATGATGGTGAAAAATGTGACATTTGTGATCTAGCAACAGCACATCCATTGCATTTGGTGTAATATTCTTTAAATGCTTTATTAATTTCTGAAGGATCTGTTGTTAAACGAGAATTGGTCCAGATCTGATGCAGCTTGACACAACTGCTTCGCCACCAAGTTACTTGCTTTTTGCCCATGCTCAAAATACTTGGCTTGTGACCAGAGTAAGAGCTTGGTGGACTGATCTGTGGTGAGAACATCAAATTCTCTTTGTAATGTCAACCATTATTTATATATATTTTCAGGTGCTTAAAGACTGCATACAGTTTATTGAGTTGAGAAATTTGTTGTCAATTTGGCTAATTTATTTTTTCGAGATTTCTAGTGGCTGCACTGAGGGAGTGGGTAAATGAGGCTGGATTCGGGAGTTGTCCGTGGGTCTCTGGGCCCAGATGTAGTGGAGGAGGAGGGAGCCTTGGCCAGCCAGCTGCCATTTATCCAGGGAGGAGTTATGGCCTGAGAGGCAGTATGCATGCATATTTTGCTCTGCTGTGTGCTGTATCCTGGATGCACACCTCCATCTTTATAAAGCTGATAGGATCGAAAGCTATTTCTAATTGTGTCATCAAGATGTTCTCCAGAGCTGTGGATACTTTCCTTTTAATGGTCTCAGAAATTACAAATTTTGCTATATTATCTGAGCACATTTCATCCATCATTTCTCTAATGTTTGCTAACACTGCACCACTATTGTCCGGTGGAGGCAAGGACTCTGGCTCAGTCTCAATATATTGAAGTGTGACTGAACTTTGCTTGTTTGCTTTGCTAATTCAGTTATCACTATACTGATATTTGGAATAAGGTTTTGTAATTGTACAAACAAGACAAATATATTCCTCTCTTGCTTTTCCAATACGTTGGTGTTTTTTCCCTGAATGTGTGTTTGTCTATTCTGTACTATTATTCTGTGTTCTACATTGTTAAGCGGTTTTGTGAAAGGAACTCTATAAAATAAATGTATTACTATTATTAATTATTATTTTTAAACAACTTCACATGCAGAATCAGATTTCCACTATGATTTTCAGGCCCATGATAAAATATGTACTCATTCCCACTGTAACCTCTGATTGGTATATAGCAAACTGTCACTGGGCAGTTTAAACTGGGCAGATTTCTCAAAACCCCACCTACGCAGACAAAGCCAATCCTCTGGCCCCGCTTAACAAAACAAAAGAGGAGAGAAAGAAATGAGCTGAGAGATCCCACAGTGCTGGACAATGACAGAGTGTTGACTGGACATGTGTGAATATGAGTGCACTGAGAGAGAGGAAGCTAACAGACAAGAGGCACGCCTGAGTTAGTTCTCTGTGTTGATGTTGCTAAAATCATGTCCTCTGGCCTGAGTTCTAACTAATCACAATAGCAGAATATCAACTTTTCATTACAAACAACTTGTATTTAATGAAGCACTGTACAACAATGTGCTTAAAAGATTAGGATTTTTTCTTAAAATGCAGTAGAAGACTGAAATACGCCTTGGAATATGATGTCTTATGTGTAAAAACTCTGCGTCCTTTTGTAAATTATGTTACAAATATGAAGTCAGTGTTGTACTCCGTTAGATGTTTAATCACAAACTAAATTAAATAATTAAAATGTGTTTAAATAAAACACAGTGGCATCTGTTTTTTCTGTAGCTGACTTTTGTCCATGAGTCTGTGTGGACATGTGAGTCTACCTGGCACTCTTGCAATATTTCCAGCCTAGGCTAATGCCTTTAACAGCCAGCTGCAGCTGAATGGGGCGCAAAAGGAAACACATAGCTATCATCAAAAACACACTCTACTGGCCAGGGGTCTTGGTGATAAAAGAGGGGTTAATTCATGCAGTGACTATGTTTTCATGATCCTAGAGAAAGCTGATAATTCACTGTCATGTAGAGAGTTGATAGATAGTTTTTATTTATTTATTTTGTGGGAAGGAGGAGGTCCAAAAAATCCAGTGACAAAATATTCTGCACTGTAAGAAAATGAGAAGTGCTGTGTCTTTGCAGCAACTCTGCATGGAGTGGGAGCAGCAGTCACAGATGGTGAACAAATGTTCTTTTGAGGGAGCGTTGCACAAGACTTGGTTCTTGCACAGCCCAGCAGAGAGCTAGCTTTGCTGCAGATGGTTTGAAAAGCAGCCACCAGCAAACATGCTTGTGGCAAACATGACTTCTTCCATCAATATGTGATGTAATGCAACTGAAAGAATGGGATATATGTTTGCTTTATTGCTTTTTGTGGCCGAGCACTTGCCAAACCATTCCACTCATTGATCAGTATTGATCAGAACAACTTAAACATGACCTAGTTAATAATGAACTAATGCATCTCATTATTTCACCATCATTATCATAAATTCAATTTAATCCAAAATTGTAAGGGCTGCTGTCAAATTATCTTCACATGTTTTATATATTAATTTGCCATGAATCAGCACAACATGTTATTAGAGACTATATGAGAGACCTGCTAGCAGCACTGTTTATGGTCTAGATGCAGCATTTTCATAGGAAAGGTATAAAAAACATTTAAGAAGTGTTCAGTAGAACTAATGTAATTTCCATTACATCTGGGGTTTTTCATCTCACACTGAATTACAAACCAGATTTTGCTCACCAAATTGCAGCGCAGGCCATTAACACATAATTACGTGGTGTGAATAATGGGTGTGTATGAAATACAAGCACTTGGACTGCATTTACTTTTTTTTAGTTTTATGTGTCTTAAAGAAACTGAGAATATAAATGGGGTATGTCTGGGAATTGTCAGGAAAGTTATAGGCAGTCTCCAAGAACACATAAGCTGGGAAATATAGTCTGTTTGGACAAAACAGTTGCAATGACAAATTATTTAGACCCTTCACAGATACTTTAATGTTTAATATATTGCTACAGATGTGAACTTAACATAAATAGGACCTCAGATAAATGGCATGACTAGTCAGATGTGACTTCTATTCGGTGTTGGAATTTACAAAGGATAAAGCAATAGATGGAGCTGTACATTATCATGGAGTCGAAATCAAGAAGAAATTTGAAACTCACATTAATTGCAACCAAGTCCACCCCGACAACAAACACTCTGCCAGGATCCTGGACTGTTTTCATGGCCATTACATTAATGTGAGAACATGCAATGACTGAAAATTCTTCTAATGAATGAGTTAAGATTAATAAATAGATTGGACGAGGAGCAGAGGGGACAGAGGAATGTTGAGGGTCCGAAGAGGGTTGCCCTTGTGTGTAAACAGTGCTGCCCATTGTTTTTGTGAGTAGGTGTTTTGGTCTGGATTGGTGGGCCTGGTGCCATTAATTGCTAGTAGGAATGTCAGCCTGGTTAAAGGATGTGCTCTGACTACTGGGTGTCATTGTCCATGTGAACATCAACTCTAGAAGTCCGGAGTCACAGAACACAATTTAGATTATGAGCTTTTATTAGCCAATTTAGTCCCTATTTAGTGTTTACATGGGAAGTGCTTCCAGCATAGAGAGTCATTTGACAAACTGGCCAGACTGGTCTGAATGCATAACAAGCATGTGATGTCTATCTTGAGAATTAAGTTAATTCTCATAGTATACATGCAGAGTACACTTGTATGTTAGTATATATATATGTGTGTGTGTGTGTGTGTGTGTGTGTGTGTGTGTGTGTGTGTGTGTGTGTGTGTGTGTGTGTGTGTGTGTACATAAGAATATGGATTTTCAATAAGATTTTAATTAAATATTACACCCATGCTTATTTAGCTCCTTCTATTAACTATTAATTTAATCTATTATAGATTGCATAGATTTGATGTAATCTATTTTCAACTGGCACATTTTACAGCTGTTTGTGCTGTCATTCAAAAACCTTAACGTTAATTTATTAAAAAAAAAAAAAAAAATTCAATGATGAAACTTGTTTAATGGTAATGATAATGGTAAAACACAAAATGTTTGTATATCTGACTTTAAAAAGCATTGCTCATTGTTACCATTCAGTTTTCCAAATGCCTTCATCATTTACTATAGTCATTCAGTTATTGCATCAGAATTTTCTTATGGGTTTTGGTAAGGCCGCTGATTGATTATATATGTGTATCTGATCTCCATTAAGAGCATGTATCTTTTTTCAATGTATTTTAAAGTTTGGAGTTAAATTTATTTGAATATTATCAGTTGAATTGCCCAGCTGTATAGATGCTAATGCTCAATGATGATATCTCTCTCTCTGTGTCTTGTCTGTCTGTCTGTCTGTCTGTCTGTCTGTCTGTCTGTCTGTCTGTCTGTCTGTCTGTCTGTCTGTCTGTCTNTTCCTTTCTCTCTCTATCACACTCAGTGTCTGTCAGACAAGCTTGGACACTCATTGTTCCGCAGGAAATGCTCTCACCATACAGACTGCAGGCTTGTATACTCTAGATTTAACCTTATAATAGCGTCACCAGCATTTAACCAACCAGCTTCCGCTTGTTTTATGTCAAAGCCCTGTTACAAATACAAAATAGACTGAGAGACGATGACTACAAGCTCTCAGAAAAGCTCAACTGAGGGAAGATGAGATTGACAGCAAGCGAGGAAACAGCAGAACATTTGGAATGTTTGAAAAGTATTCTATCTGTATCTTTGTTTTGACAGTTTGCTTCAAGCTTACAAAGAGCTAAAAGCCAAATTTCTTTGGCACACTCTGCCTTCAGGCCATTGGGCTTACAGAAACTGAGAAGGCCACAGGGAAAGCAGCTGCTGTGTCTGCCACTCGTAAAGACTGATACATATTTACTTGCACACACATGTGGAGGCATTCACTCTCTCTGTCTTTAATTCTAACACATGCTTAAATACACACTTAAAGAACAAAGATAGAGTGACCCCCTTTAATAGATGGTACAGGTGTTAGGATGTTGCAATGGTGGAATTTGGAAAGGCCATTAAATATTGGCAGGGCCAATAGTAGCTTCACCTTAAGAACAATGGTCCAAAGGAAAGGACTTTTACTGGCCAAGCAGCACTCACCTATTTCTTTTTTACGCACTCATCCATCTCTACATTCACGTCTATCTAAACCAGACATCTATCTCTACAGTGGGAATCTCATGACATAGCACTCAGTGCTTCAGAGAAACATTCAATCACAGTCCAGTAGCAATTAAGTGTTCCTCAAATGTGTAAATTTAAATCATCTCTGTTTGGGTTCGTGCTCAGCACCAGGCTCAAATGAACATTAAGCATCTCACCTACTGGGAGTGTTTGAAGGGCCATGTTCACAATTACAGTCAGATGACATTTTAACCAGCTTAGCAGTGTAACAATTGAGGAGATATCTTTATCAGGGACAGATACAGACTGCAGGATTCCAACACATAAAGGCCTTAATAATATTGGATAATTATAGTGGTAGTACAGAGAAGTAGATACTGCACATTTGCAGGTCAGAGATGGCCCTGATTAAAATAATTCTGTAACCTTGCAATTTGAATATGGCGATTAGTCTTTGTGCCATAAGACCAAATGTGACATTACCTGTGATTACTTAGCTCACTGTGTTAGATTATGTCTGATTTGACACAGATAATAGGAATGATCTGAGAGGGGATAAAACGTATCTACTCACGTTTCATTGTGACAAAGATTTCCCACCTAAAGGTTCAAAATGTATGACAATAAAAGACTTAAATGTCATTGCAAATCCCACAATTAGAAATGGTTGAAATTCAGTGCCAGAGTTTTAAGGTTGCTGGATATTATGAAACTGTTAAATATGATTAGCCCATACAAAAACTTTGTGCTTTCCTTCTCCTCTAATAGGTTTTTCTTCACTAATCAGATAATGCTCTGTAAATGCTACAGGTTTAGTTTTATAGTGGCTAATGCATCACTCTAAAAGCAATAAACTGTTTTCATGTGATGTTAACTTCTGTGTGGAACATAAGTAAAGTGTATTCCTGGAAAATGAACACTTCTATTGTGTGGTAAAAGGTCCACCTCCTAGTACAATAGCCCAACCCTTTACAGTCCAACATAATAAATGTAATAATTATGTGTTGGTGAAATAACGGTAAATCATTTAATGACCCTACAAGGCAAGAGTTATTTTTAAAAGGGGATTCATCAATATTCTCCAGGGGTACATGAAGAAAGGTCAGAATATCTCTCATTAGGCTATGAGCATGCGCGTGTCTGTCCCTCTATATTCATTTGTGTAAGCATGTATGCATTTGGGACTAGGTTTGTGTCATTGTGCCTTCTTGAGTTTCTATTTACATGTTTGTGTGGGTATGATGTGAACATTTAGATTTAGATATTGATGACAAAAGGAACATTTATAAGTATATTAAACCAATATGAGAAAAGGAAATTCTTGAATAAGTCATTTGAAAACATCTTGTATAAGGGAACGTGTGCCTCTCTTCCAGCGAAACCACCAAGCCAGCCTCAATAGGCCCTGTGACAGATTGGGATTGTAATGCTTTCTCTGGTTTGATAAAAGCAAACAGCCAGGGCTGCTGTCTAACTTTACTGAGTCATTGGTCTTAATTGGTATATTTGGCAAACACTGTGAGATAGTCTCATTAAGTTTAGTCCAATGACTAGATGAAGTGAATGAAAAAAATATAGATAATACAGATAAAAACCAACAAAACATTGGGCTACTGAACTGTCTGTCTACATACATATAGATACTGTTGTAATTATTTTTCTTCAGTGTTTATTACTCTGTATTTGTTGTTTTCATATCTTTATTTTCATTCCTTATATTTCTGACTTGATGTCAGAGCTTTTCTTATAGATAGATTTTGTAATTAAAAATGTTTATATCATTATTTAATGCCAGAGAGCTTATTTTATTTCATTTTTGTACCATTAATAACCCTTGAAGAGCCTGTTTGAGTTTGTGTCTTTGGTTAAAATGCACACACACCTGCACACATCTCATCTCCTCTTCATCTGCTTCCAAAATGAACATTGCTGCTCTGTATATTTTTCCTGTTCAGTGATCAGCCACAAAATGCCAAAGGACCGATTTGTCTTGAGCCCAGCATAGGTACTGGCCTGATTAAACGCATTCTACACATTCTCCCCGAACACAGGGAGAGCTAGGGACACTTCAGTTTGTCTTTAGGGACCCTCTACTTACTACCATGTAAGTGTGATGTTCTTTGAAGCATTAGAATAAGTATTAAAACAGCATTTTGTATGAGCAAAATGATATGCCTTCCACCCATCTATGTTAAACACACTTCGGCTAAAATCTAACTTTCTCAAAACACATCCGATTGACGTGATTTTGATATCAACTCAACGTATGTTCTCCCAATCATCCAAAAAATTTTACTCTATATAATCCCTTTAAGTACTAGAAAACTGTGCCATTGTACTGTATTTGATTTTTGACATTAAATAATATGAAAACTCTAAAACACGTACAAAAGTATGCACCAACACAATACTGCCACATACACATAGGCACACAAGTAGACAAGTACATTAAAACACCATATATACACATACATACTCGCACACTCACATATGCACACATAGTTACAGATGAAAATCTAAGTCTCGTGAAAGCATCAAGGGCATCCAAAGTAGATAACACTGAGAAGGTATCTAACAGTTAATATATCATTAAATTGCTATACACATTAACCTTACACACGGCAGTAAACCAATACATTATGTTCATGTGAATGTAATTATGGCTAATATACAAGCCACTCTGCCAACTCTTGTGCAATATTGACCAGTTGTCTTCGATTAGCCTGCATGTGGGGAACAGAGAAGCCCACATTTATGGGCCATAGTATTAATTAGCGACCATGTTATTTAACTTGACAAATGTTCAGTTGGAAGGGAAGTGAGGGATAGATGCAAGATATTAAACCTCAAAAGTCTTGAGGCATGCCAAGTCATGTGACGCTCTAGAAAACGTGTGACCGCTATTCACAGCACTGTAACACATTCACTGGTTTACTGCTGGTCTCTCATTGTCAAGCCACAGAGCTCATATAAGCTCAAAGTCATACGACAGAGTGCTCCAGTCAAACAAAACTCACTAGCTGAAGGCTACCAAATACTTTCCACCAGTGTCAGAGAGGCCATTTAAAATCCACCTCAGACTAGATCTGCTCTGCTTGTGACCTTGTTTTGTCTGCCCTGTCCTCTCTCGCACCCTTCTTAGCCTCACCCTCCTTCTGACTAATGGATTAGGGTAATTATGACATGGCTGTGCCCACATTCTGTTGGTGGGGTGAAAATTGATATTTGCTTGATATAGCTTTGTTGTTCTCACTCAGCTGTTGATGAAATTGCATTGCCCCATACCAATACCATATCTCTTCCTGTTAACAGAAATGTAAAGCACAGGTAGTGTTTCTTTCTTTTTCACTTTGAAAGTTGAAACAGTGCATTAACATTTGTGTTAAATGAAATGCTGTCACTCCATTCTCTCACCTATATGCCCTGTGTATGTTCTGTTGGTATCAGCTTCCAGGTATTCACCAGTGCCAATGTGGATACAGTAATAAACTCAGGTTAGAGGCAGCTTACTGAAATGTTGGAATGCAAAGAGCCTGATTAGAAGGCCTTATCAAGCCCTGTCTGGAACTAAGCAACAGCCCCCCTCCCCTCCAGTACTCCATAGACACACACACAGTTGAACAGACATACAGCAAACAACTCTGTGACCTCTGCTCTCTCCACTCAGGCACTGCTGTTGCACTTACCACAGAGCACTGGTTCTCTCAACTACATGACACTCCTTATATTATTGGTGAATCTAGGTTTGGGGATTAAATTTAAAATCATTTACAAGTATTTTTTGTCAAGATTATTGCAAAATGTTGACAGATGTGATGTGTAACTTTACAGATTTTTTAAATAAAGAGTAGAATATTTTGTGACATTATGTAATTCCCTACCTCATCCTGTTTAGTTTTTGTCACCTAGTGATAAGTACAGATAGTAATTTCTGTGACCATTTCATGATATCTAAGTTTATCAAGATCCATTTGGTCTTTACAACACTTTTTTTTTTTCTCTGTGAAATGGAGCAGTGGCACTCCAGTTTGTCAGGTTTCACAGAAAACATGTCTATATATTTAATGTCTCAACATGGTGTTATAAGAATAAGTTGTAATAAGAAAAGTATTTTAAAGGTGTGCCTTACAAATTTAAAAATGGATTCAACAACAGAAAGATTATAATTTGTCATTAAGTCAGTCGGTCATTTGGCTAAAAACCTTGGGGCTTTTAGTTGACTGGCTAGGGTGTTCGTCTCTCATCCCGGGATGTTTGCGTGAGGTAGGCGAGTTTGAGCCCAGGCCTCAGCGTGTGAAAACTACCTCCGCTACACCTGTATATTGCATTGTAAAATGTCTGTCTAAACCATGACAGCTGGTGAGGCTAATACACCTCCTCATCTCTCCTGTTTCATGTGGTCACTGTTGTTTCAGATGCCTTCTTTGATATGATATTCATAACATAATGTGAAAATAAAACCGACCCTTCAAATGACATTAAAAACTTTTAGTGCTTTTAGACAACAAGTTTGGACAACATGACCCCCCCCACCCCACTTTCTGATTTGAGAAGTTCCCGTCACAGCAGCACGTTCTCTCTCCATGTTGATCTTT
>JANJYP010055520.1:0-11131 GCA_024605115.1 Rastrelliger brachysoma
ATGTCTGTCTTTTCTGTTTTGTTCTCATTTCGTTATGCACTTTTTCTTTTTTTGCTTAGTAGCACTTTGTTTTTCGGCAAACTGTCCCCTGGTTTCCTCTTCACCCTGTCTGTTTTTGGTTATCAAGAACCTGTCAAGCAGATCCTCTTCCTGTGCTTTTGTCCTCCTTCCTGTCTCTGCTGGCTAGAAACAGTGCTGCCTGTGTTGGTGAGGTAATCATTGCATCATATAACATGATCATTCTCAAAGTCAGATTACGCTGTCATGTTGAAAAAAGACAACCAGACATGTTCGTCGTTGTTTAATACTCAAGTCCACATTATTGAACAAGAAGAGTACTTTTCTCTGAGAGATAGTTTCATGATAGTTTTAGTCGTATGAGAACAAAACGATAGGGCAGTGTCTGTAAATCATTGTATGACTTCCTTGAGTGAGTTAATTAATTCAATGATATGCAATATAACATAAAAAGTAATGTAAATTAATATGTCACTATTATTTCATGAAGCAAACACTTTGGTGAGGTTTTGTTTTGTATTGTGGTATGTTAACTCTGGTATTCAGACTGTATTTTGTGTGGTATTTATCATAGTAGTCTGAATTCTTCCTATTATGTCAGAAAGGACTGAAGTGAATAGAGGTAGTGAAGAAAATGCTATTTTCTTCACTACCACGTTGTCCATAGAATCTCCCTTAGCCAGTCATCATCCAATTACATATTTTCTTTTTTTAATCAGCTTGGCAATCATTTTGTTGAAAGAGACAGGTATTAGCATTATCTAATTAAATAACTGAAAATAATTAATTCCATAATACTAAAATAGTTATCTTTTTGCACCCCCTCATATCTATAATAAACTCACTGGGTTTGTTTGTGGCATAAACCCAGACATACACTCTCTCCCTTTCTGAAAACACAGGGCAGGACTGTGTGGCATTATAGAGGTTTGTTGTAACAAGAGAAAAGCTTTCTTGTGTAAGCCCACTCACATGAGTATTTGTGACAGGGTCAGGTGACAGAACAAGGCAGAGGAGACAGTTTCCTGCATGCAGAGCTTCTTTACAAAGAGCGGAGCCAAAAAAGTATTCAGATGTTGACTAGTACCAATGCAAGTGACACAATTTACAGTCCAGTGGTCTACAAACAACACTTATTTGTAAGACTTTTTTCCCCTATGTTAATATATCAAGGTATTTTTACTGATAGTTTGATATATGACTATATATTATTGAGCTCACTGGACATATGTTAGCCGTATGTAGCATGTGAGCTGTAATATTGTTACTGATTTTTTTTTATTATAATGTATCATCATCATCAGCTTCTTGGTTTGAACTTGAGCCACGACTAAATACCACAGTGAGTCGCACAGATATATGATGTATAAAAACAAATGTCACCACAAATTGATCTTCCTCTCAGATAAAACCAAGATGTGTTTCATGTTATAGGTCTTTCAAGCTTTGAAAAAGCCTCCTCTAACATAAGTACATAGTAGCAGTAGCAGACTGGTGTGTGGATCACTGCAAGGCTCTTTGAAAGTAAAGAGCATACTGTGGTTTCCTCTGAGTATTGTGCATGCAAACACAAAAAGAAAGGCCCTTCAAGAGAATGTAATTAATAAACAAAACTGCTTTATCTTTTTGTGAAACAAGTCTTTTACTACGTATGTAGAGTGATCCCACCCCTTTTGTAGATATACAGTACACTCTGAAGATGTGGCCTGAGGTAACTCTATTTCTTTGGGCTGGTCTGCTTACTGGGCAGTGTATGACTGTCAGTGTGTTCAGCATTTGAGACATGTCTGAATAATTTATGAGTCAACTGCTTTTGTGTGTAGTAACCTTTTCTCTTGCAGTACATTGCCAAGTATGTTTATTTGTTTGTCAGTTTTTTGTGAGGCAGTGAATCTCTTATTTTTTCAGTTCAGTCGATTTCTTGGCATAGGCTTTTTTAATCTCAGTTCTGTTTATTTTTAATATTCTCATAGTTTTAATATATTCTTTGTTCAAAAAAGATTATTATTCTTACATGGTTACTTAGTTTATGCTTTTCCAGATAAGTAAAGGTAATTTTACATATTGGTAATATGTAAAAATATAGGTAATATAGATATTGGTAATATAATATACAGCCTTAGACATACAATAAAGTAAGCAATTCATAGTTTGCCATTTGGCAGAGACGGACCTGAGCTGCTGGCCATTATGGCAGATTAATGATGTAATGACTCTAAAAATGTTCTTTGTTTGTGTTGATAGTTTATTATGGTTAGGCATAAGAGTTTGATGACACGGATTGTAACCCTGTATTTCAGTATTCACACTGTAATTGTCCACCTGTAATTCTTCTTTGGAGTGGAGTTGCTTCTTGAATGCCAGACACAAGGCTGGCATCAAGGTTTAAAAAATGAAATATCAGGGATCTGGGACTTTGGTATTGTTCAGGGACTTCATCAATTCAAATCGAACAGACTAGTCTACACTAGTTGGACCAATTTGAACTGATGAAGCCACTTGTATAAGAGGCGAAACTTTTTCCTAGAAAAGTACAAAGTCCTGTTGCCTTTGATTTAAATTTTTGCCTGAAACTAACAATGACTTGGACAAATGAGAACATTCAAAGAAATATTTTATTAAAATTATCAATTAAAATGCTACAATGCAGATTAAAATTCTAACTGAATAATCTAATTGTAGACTCATCTGCAGCTGTGACCGGTATGTCATGCTGGATATTTTGGTTGACTGAGCTGTTGATGGAAAATAGATAAAGTTGTGAGGTCATATTGATTGTTGTAGAGGACATTAATAAGATGGGGAGAGGCGAGGGTCTGTAATGGGTGTGCCAGGATGAATAACAAGCAGCGGAATTTATATAAACACTATTGCCAGATTATCTTCATTTTGTCTTTTTGTTTATTTTAATCTTCTTTGCTTTCTTTATTACTCCTCTCTTGGTCTCCTCTGATCTTCCGATAATTTGTTCTTTGTTATTGTCATATGCTGCACAAATTGTAAAGCAACTTTAGACATCTATATAAATGTAATTGACTGTGCTCACCTGACCAAACATATGACCAAACCCCTTTTAAAGTTAGGAAATTTCAATCATAAATAATTTACCAATAAATAAGCTACAATAATGAGGTGTGTCTATATAAAACGCAGAGCAGATATGATGAAAGGAAATCTGATACTGGAGAATGTCTATGACTCATCCTGCACAAGGAAATCCTGGACTCTGCCTTTAAAACTTCATCTACTATTTTGCCCTTCCAAACATTTGCTGGCTTACTGTTTGTATTTTTTGCTGTCTATTTTTTATTTTTTTTACTTTTGTAAATTTTTTTATGCCATGCACTGTACGAAAGTCTGTTTTGACATCATCATCCACCCCTTTTCTCCTCCCAAACACACAGATATGTAAATAATTTGTGGTTAACGTAGACTGTTTGTCTTGTGCCTTTGCTACCCAGTAGGAAATAACCATCTGACTGGCATAAAAGCCAGTTGTTATAGGGAGTACTACTCAGCGCTGGAAAAACATTTCATAATGTCCTTTGTGGTTGCTAAGAGAGCTATCCAAAGACTGAGAAAATAAACAAAACTCTGCATTACAAACTGGGGGAGTTGGAATGACATGAACATCTACCAAACAACAAAACAGTTTTGGGTCACTTTGAGGATACTTCACAACATGAGACCATCTCATGTGTTTCCTCAAAAGGTTCCTGGAGCAGAACAACCTAGTGCACCTCTCCTTGCATTGCCTCAGGTCTTCAGGAAGCCAGTAGCTCATGTGCACCTCATGTGATGCATGCCTTCTTGTCTTCAACATCATGGTTATGCTAAGGAGAGAATTACAACAAAAAAGGCTATGCTCAAACATTCATGTGCTTTTCCTCATGACATAATTCTTCTAGCTCACTGAACACAGCAGTACTGAGCAGCAAGCAGCACAGCAGACTGGTAAAGCTCAGTAAAATGTCAAAATGATGTTGCTTTTTTGGTGATGTGAGGTTTTCTCCATCACTGCTTTCAAATGTGTGTGGTCCTTTTTTATGGTAAAACACTAACAGTGAAGATCAATATGGCAAAAGAAAACTAAAACTCATAATTACTCTTGAATACAGTTATCTTCTTGACTGTATGAGTGTGATCTTAAATTTAAAAAAAACATTCAGGCCATAATTTTCAAAGTCAAGTGCACCTTTACATTCGGTGTTTAGTGTCTATGCTAATCAGACATTTTCTCCTTTTTTCTCTTTAAGGCATTTTAACTTACGGATGAGAAGGGATATAACTCTTTTTGCNTGGTGTTTAGTGTCTATGCTAATCAGACATTTTCTCCTTTTTCTCTTTAAGGCATTTTAACTTACGGATGAGAAGGGATATAACTCTTTTTGCTCCAGATATCATCATTGAGGTATCAGGAGAGGAGACACCCACCGATACATCCCATATTTACAGTGGAGAAATCTTCGGTAAGTCCAGCTGTTTCCACAGAACATTCTGGGTGGAGTTGCCACCTCTTAACCCTTTTAAGAAGTATTTATTTTTTCACAATAATTTAAAGTCTGCATCATCCCTACCTACATCATCTCTTACATCAATAAATGACTAACAACTTCAACTAAGACACTGTGTTAACATCATAGGTTAACATCTTATGATTAAAGGATGAGTTCACAATTTAAGTCAGGTGTCCAATTGAACACTGGCACATATTTTTCTTGTTGTAACAATTCTTCCTTATTATACTGATCATTAAGACATTATTATTTATATCTTTTGTTGTTTACATATATGTGTAAACTTTAAAATACTATCGGTGGATTTAGTCTCTGAATCATTAAATTGCAAGTGAATTTGAGAGAGATTTTCTGGTCAGTTTAAATAAGAGGAATGATTAACAGTGAGCAAAATTTGTTTTCATTATACATTTAGGCAACTTATTAGCTTTAAGATGGATTTGAAAGGTTGTGAGCCTATCCTTTTAAAGTTCAGTTCCTTCTCAACATATTGTGTGTGTGCATGCAACAGAAATTTAGAGGTTGTTGTTTAAAATGCATTCATCACATCACAACCCAAAACACACAGAGCTCACATTTAGCTTTCATTCTGCTCTCCCATCCGCTCTCAATCCATTCCTTTCCTGGATATCTTCCTGCCGCCTGGCCCCAGCAGAGTTCAAATAAACAAGAGAAAAAACTAGGCTGTTTTTTCTGTTGTGATCTGTGTGTGTGTGTGTGTGTGTGTGTGTGTGTGTGTGTGTGGAACACAGTCTTTTATATTGTTCTTGTTCAGGTTGTTTGCTTTTCAGTACATATCCTCACTTCAAAGATCTTAGAAAATTTTAGTTTTTGAATTAAAGTGAGACACTGATTTCTGACCACTACAGTGGTATCAGCCTGCTTTGTTTACATGTATTTCTTAACCTCCATGTATACTAAATACTGTATCATACATTCCTCTAAAACATTTGTTTGGTGAATCATGTTATTTAAATTTGTGCAAAATCTTTTTTTTACAGTTTTCACATTGACATTGCCTGTGCCTCCTAGAGCTTCTTTCTAATATTTGCTTTATGTTCAATGTAAACACACCCTGGCACTTTTACATACCGTATATTTTCATCTCATGGAGAAATTAAAAGTGGACACAAAACACCACTCTGTGCTGTAACTAATGAACAAATATTACAAATTTTAATAAATATAACTATTTTCATTTTTGTCAATACAAACATTAAGAGTTGACATGCAAAGATGATCTCTCTTACTCCATTCTCATTAAAAGATGATTTCTATGTAAAATTTAGACCAGAGGGATTTCTTTGTAAAGAATAGCACTATATAAAATAATATTATCTTTTTTATCTTTGCTGTTTTGTCTGCCTCTTTTGTATTTCAGGAGAAAAGGGCACATTGACCCATGGCTCTGTGGTTGATGGGCGCTTTGAAGGCTTCATTAAAACCCACCAAGGAACATACTATGTTGAACCCTCAGAGAGGTACCTTAAGGACAAGAATGTTCACTACCATTCTGTCATCTATCATGAGGATGACATTGGTAAGTATCTGCCTCTGTACTTGCTTTACCATTTGTTAAAGATGAAGAAAAAAAACTTTAGGTGTGATAATGTTGCAAAAAATGTTGCTTTTACCTAGGGCTGGCCGGTATGACCTAAAATTCATATCACGGTATTAATTGAATCCCTTCACGGTAACGGTATATATCGCGGTATAAATGTTGTTGTGTAAAAATTATAACAGAAGTCAGTGTTTCCCCTACATTCATTCAGCAGCGCACACCGCTGCCACTGAATTTCAATCACCGCTGCTGAAATTTCACATGATCATTAATATCAATGACAATGCCACATGATTTCTACATGCAGTGTGTGAGCGCAACAGCACACAACGTTATTTTCGACTTGTTTTGAGTCATCAACGAGCACATCAAATACTGTATGACCTTCTTATATCAACTTAAAAGGTAATGCTCAAGCTTATACACAGTCTATATAGCAAGTAGCACAGGTTGCGTTCACATAACAGTGCAGCTCCTTAGCGCAGTGAATGGCAAAAGGGCATGGCAGCAGCGATAGAGAAAGTCAGATTAGCAGTAAGTTGACAGAAAATGTACAGTTTGTCAGTTAAATGCTACAGCTTCTCAAGGCAACCGTCTTATGCCATATTAGTGTATTTATACTGTTAAATCTGTTTATACCGCCATATTCAGTAGCGGTTTTTGGTATGGGCGAACAGCACTTGGATAAAAATCATCTAAGCGGTTTTCTATTATCGACCCTGCTGAGAAGGAGCCGCATACAGAACCTCTATGATAGGGCACGGTGGTGGACAGTTCAGCTCTGGGTCTCCAAAAAGGATCCATTGTGAGCAGTGATCATGAATCCAGCCTGCACTGTTTCCACAGTTATAACAGTGAATAATATAAAACCGCGTGCGCTCCGTGTTACTCGCGGTGAAACGCTGCACTGAATGTCTGCTCACATTAAAATGACCTACTGAATAAAAATCCAATATATTCAGATAGTGCAAGAAAATGAAGCAGCAAAAAGACTCCTGACATAGTCAGTGCACTGTGCACAGGGTTCACAACCTGTGACAGTGAGTGAGTCACATTCAATTCAATTCAAATTCAATTCAAAAAGCTTTATTGTCCAATATGTTGCCACATTGGAAAATTTTCTTTGATTGAAGGCATATTCAAATCAAAACAAATTTTTATTTTTTATTTTTATTTTTTTTATGCGCAGAAGCAGGGGCGTCCCCAGAGTTTGGGGGGCCCTGAGAAAAGAAGAACATTTTTGCACTTAAGTACATTTCAGAGCACGTATTTTCTTACTTTTACTTGATTAAAGAATTTGAATCAGTACTAGTAGTGCAGTCACTAGTCAAGCTGCAGTCAAGTGAAGTAGCAACACACCAATTAATAACATGTTATTTAATGATTGTTTCACAGTGGTTATGTTCAACAGCACAAATAAACTTCCCCCACACACCACAGCAATGGTGCTGTTGGTTTACCTTCTATGTTGCATCTTCAAATGTGCACAATAAATGTGACACTGAATTTGAAACAGCACATTGTAATGTCTGCATCTATTATCAAAGTATTTATTGGTAATACAGTGGAAATTAGTAGAAATGTGAATATTCGGTTAGCATGTTGATTTACAATGTACCCCCAAATTTTTTATTTGGGGGGGCCACTCTGCTCCTAGTGAAAAAAGTTAGTCTGGAGCCCTGAAATTGGTATGACACATGTCTTGATAGATTTCCCTGGCAAGCTTGGAGAAAAGGTTGTCTTTGACAGACATTTGGCTCTGTGTCTCTCTGGTATAGTGATATTGGAAACAAGATTGGAACACAACACAGTATAGTCACAACTTACAGTGATAAAGTCAGACTACAACTAAGTGTTTGAAAGCAATAAGCAGATTTCAGATCTACCGTGTGGTTGTGTGTGACCATGATGAACCAAGCACTGTGTGACTGAAATCACAATATAGTGACTTAGGCCAAAGAACTGCATTCAGCAGACAAGCAGTGACTCAGATATGAGCCCCACCCTGGCTCTGCACTAACTTTTATTTACTGCCAGGCGCTCTGTCCTGCTGAATGCCGCTCTGGAATATATCAACGCACAGGCGGATATATACAGTAGTGACCAATGGAGATTGTTTTGTACTGCTGATGGAAATCTTTGCACATTTATTTGAAACTGAGTTGCTGGTTGAATTAAGATGAAAGCACCATTTCGGGGCTCCCAAGAGTGTTTTTTGATACAGCAAAGTTACACACCCATAGCAGGGGTTTTATTCTGCCAGCAGTGATAAGAAACTAGTGGGAGCTTTGGAACAAAGGGTCATAGGTCAAAGTGAGGAAAAGTGAAACTTTATACAAGAATTTCTTCCTTCTTGCAACCTCTAAGGAACTTACTGTTTTGATTTGTGTTTCACCAGTCCACTAGATAAATGGAAATTCTTTAACCATCTAAGTCAGCTTTTTTCATTTGTTTCTGTTCTCATTTCAATCAATCCTGATTAGGCAGTTTTACATGATGACTTGACAGCTAATCACTGCTGAGTAGTAGAGTAACTTTTGGAATTTTGGAAGTTGATCAAACAGATCTCCTTTGGATTTATAACAGCAATAATGAGATACTGAATATTAATTTATCACATATATGTGTTTTTGCGATTATGATGGGGATTGATACACTAACCATGATGGTCATAGAAGAAGTGAAGGAGCAGTAGCCCCCAAATATGGTGGGGTAATTCGCACACTGCTTTCACATCCACCACCTTCTTCAATTGGAGGTGAGAAAGGGCTCAATTCGCTTTGTCCTATGAGAGCATTACACATCTATTAGGATAGGACTAAGGAATTTAGAAAATTAGTGAGATACAGAGGGAGGTTTGAAAGAGAATGTTAGGTTACTCTCGGTTACCCCGGTTCTCTGATAACCGAGAGAGGTATCTTACATCACTGCCCTTCTTGCATACGTGGGGTGGAAGAAACACGTTTGAGAATGACAGGTACAGTGCAGGGACGCTTATAAGGGGGGCAGGCTGGCCGGCCAATTGGCATTTCCATGATCGGTCACGCCAGAAGGCACTTCCAATAGTGAGATACCTCACTCGGTTATCAGAGAACCGGGGTTACGAGAGGAACCTAACGTTTTCAAAGACTTACATCTGATGTGGATATAATAAGATACTTTTTTCTATATTGAAACTAATAGGGGATAATGGTTAAAAAACAGATTCCTCATTTCTGACTTCTGGTTGCAAGGCTCTTTTGACTAGCCAATGAATGAGACGGCATTCTCTCTGCTAACAAAGAGGGCACACATTGTCAGAGGTTGAATGCGTTGTTTCATTGTGTGTCCAGTCAGTTTAGTGACCAGCACAGGACTGAATGATGGTTTCATACTGATGTCTTTCACTAATATTAATGAAATTAAGAGTTTTGCAAAAGCAGGTGACTCTGAGGTAGTTTGACCTGAAACAAACACTGATTTGCAAGCCTAAATTTTTATGCTGTCCTAAAATATTAGTATTATTATTATTGTTATTGTTATCATTATTATTATTATTATTGATATTTAAAATCTATTTCATGTGTCAGGGTTTTTAAATGAAACACCATAATACACCAGCATACTGTCTTCATTGTACAGTAAGTAATTAACGTTTGGCCACAGATCCTCATCAGATTTATAAGAACATAATACAATGCCACAGTTGGGTTTTCTCTTTGCTTTCACTATGAAGAACGACTGTGGCCATTGATTTATTATTACTTTATAGCAGCCAGTTGCACAAACTGCTTGGCTAAAATAACAAGTTGCATTATGTCCTTGTTAAACTTCATATTATAGTAAACATGATATATTCGACATTGTCAGTCTGTTTGTTAATGTCTCCTTAGCTAAAATGGCCTTTTCAGTGCCACTTTTAAACATATGTAATTGGATGTGTCATGTATATCCATATATTGATACTGAATTCATGGGTGTTGTTTAGATTTAAAGGAGTAATGCAGTCACTTTCTACACAGTGTACAGCCTAGAAATAGATGAGAATTCTCTCGAGTACTCCATCACCATGACATGGCTTGTTTCTTGATCTGAACTGATTAACCCTTTGCAATGCACACTGAGTTTGCCGGAGGGCTCGTCCCACTTGCCCTTTACAATTCTATGCAGCAGATGGTGAAAATTAATGCATTGTGTGTTTGCTTGGAGAGAACTTTGTTCCACAAAAAAATTGGGTTGATCAGAGAACCACTTTTTTCAGTTGGTGAGACAGATCATTGTAAGACTGCTTATTGAAGTTGAAATAAGTTTTTCAAGGAAAGAAGAGAAAGAGGCTAATTTGTTCATTAGAATGTTTGTGAGAGATAAAGCCCCATTGCTGAATACAGCTACTTTTACACCCTGGTTCACCTACCATAGCCACTCATACTTCTAAAGAGACACTCAATGCTATGTAAGCTGTCTCTACTCATTACCTTATTCTTTCCCTTTCTGTCAGATTATCCTCATAAATATGGCTCAGAGGGTGGCTGTGCTGACCACTCAGTTTTTGAGAGGATGAGGAATTACCAGTTATCTGCAACAGAAGAGCCCGTAAAAGTAAGTGCCAACATCACAAAGCCCCTCCTCCTCCCTCTGCCCATAATTAAAGTCAAGTCAAGTCAAAGTTTATTTATAGAGCACATTTAAAAACAACCTCAGATGACCAAAGTGCTGTACAGTTAATAAACAATAAAAATCATACACAAATATAGAATTAAAAGCAATAATAAATTAAAAATACAGATGAAAAAAAAATACAGGCTCACAAGATTAAATAGCTCTTGTCTCCTGTCCAACCCACCTTACACTACCACTAAGAAAATATAGATGTATAATCAGCATAGGTGCACAAGTGTTAATCCAACACCTGATTGTTGGTAAGTGGAGCCATACTTTACCTTTTTAAATACTGCAGTGTTAATTTAATGTTACAATGTATAAAATCATCAAAAGTTTCTGTCCACTGTTTTCAGAACAATTACCGTATTTTCCGGACTATAAGTCGCTCCGGAGT
>JANJYP010055528.1:0-18959 GCA_024605115.1 Rastrelliger brachysoma
CTGTGTTATTACATCACTGTCCACGGGAGGAGCTATAGCTTATAACTGCCAACGACTATATTTCTACGTAAATTATTGATGTATTGATGCACACTTAAATTTCATATCCATAGACAAACATGCAAACTATTTCATTATCTATATCTACCATACTTGCATTAATGAACAGTATTATAACATATTAACATCATTCAGCAGTGTACACTCAGATATAGTGTGATGTATTAACGGTTTATATATTGATTATAAATGGTCTAAAGTTAAGTGTGACCAATAGATGGTTTTACCCATTACAAATCCTCACTTCCTCATTCACAATCATTACTGTTGTGTGGCTTCTTAAAACCTTAAAATGCTTAAAATGCCACGTTTTCCTTTGGTTCAGTTTATCCTTCAGGCATCTTTTTGTTTGTCCTCTGTAAAAACAAACACATGGGTAAACAAGATGATATAACAAAAAGGTGCTACGGTTGATAAAAAGCTAAGTCTCCGTTTTCCTGCTTGTGTTATATAAGTGTACACTGGAGTTATTTTTCAGTTTCAAAATGAGAGAGTTGTCAAATCTTTGGTGTTCAGTAAAGAACATGAAATGAAAAACTGCACTTAAATGCAATTTGGAGGTTTACATTTGATGGTACTTTATACTCCTTATACTGTACTTTCTACTCCGCTGCATTTGTATGACAGCTTTAGTTACTTTTCAGATGAAGATTTGACACAGTGGATAAAATAACAGGCTTTTAAAACACAACACATTAAAGATGAAACCAGTGATGTCCAACCTTTTTGTCTTTCAGTGTCTTACAAAAAGCAATGTGTGGTCAGGGTCACATTCCAGATATCTGCGAGTTGTTAACAGCTCTAACCAAATAATGATTTTTTATCTCTGAACTTCTCACATGGTTTCATTTCAGTGAACGTGCAAATGATGCAATATTTCAGCAAAGTCAAAGATTAGAGAAAAAGTCCAAAAACTGAAAGCAGATTTGTGCATCAGAACTGTTTTTTTTTCTTCCTTCCTCTCTCATTAATCATTTCACCAGCCCTCACATTTATCTGCTCACTCTCTGGGGATGCTCGACCCCTGCACTTGGAAACCACTGGATCAAACTAGCTAACTGTATATAAAGTAATGTAAACTAGCTCCACCTCCAGCAGCTACAACAGTAACACTGATGCTTCACTGTTAATAATTTAATGATGTCATATACAATAATATATCAGTCACTACTGTTACTGTAATAGTGATACTACATCATTCATAATACTGCAGTACTTTTACTGTAATACATTTAAGTACATCTCATAATATTGTATTACTGTAACTACATTAAATTCATGATACTGCAGTACTTTAACCACATTAAGTTCATAATACTTTTGTACTTTTACTGCAACACTTTAACTACATGAAGTTCATAATACTTTTACTGCAGTACTTCAACTACATGAGGCTCATAATAATGCAATAGGCTATTTTAAGTAGCTACATCTTTGTGCTAATAGACTTATACTGTAATACTTTTTACATTCTTTAGTTGTAGCTATGAATTATGCACGTTTTTTTCATAATGCTGTACTGGTGGCTACTTTTTTTTTTTTTTTACTTAATTTAAGTAACGCAGTGCTTTCCTTATATAAGATACTGTAGGTTATATATTGCATGTGCAGCCCTGCTTGGTGGGGGTCACGTGTCAGTTTTTCTGACGACTGCTCGGCTCGGGATTGCAACATCAAGGCTCCGCCCTCTCCCGCCGGATGACGACACCGCGGGAGGAAACAACAACGAAACCAAACACACCCGCAGTCAGTCAGTCAGTCCGGTAAAAAGTCCTGAAGACGAGCAGGGTCAGAGAGGATCCCGGAGACCGGAGACTCAAACAGGCAGGATACAAACACACATTTACATATCCGTAAAGAGAAAGACAAAGAAGATTAATTAACTCATTTTAGGAGGACTCTGTGATCCGGCTTTGTTCGCTTCAACCTCCGGATACAAAAAAAAAAAAGAACCAACAAGTTTTTCTTTTTCTTTTATTTTGTTTTAAATCAGCAATTCCGGTTTGTTTTTGTTCAACTTTTCAACACCACTCATTTTATTTTATTTTATTTTTCTTCAGACTACTTTTTTCCCCCTCCAACAACTTACCAACTAACAGCTGACTGACTGGTTGCTTTAATTGCGCAACCGAGGAAACGAGAAAGAAGACGTCATCGCCGGACAGGCAGCCCCAGTTATCCCAGTAACAGAGCTGCTGGATCCAGTTCGAGTATAACTTAAAAAAAATAGAAAAATAGAAACGTTTTTATGTCCGAAACAACTTCTGCTACTACTACTACACCCAGAGACACAGCAAGATAAACAGGGATCACCCAGCTCTACACTGACTACTGGGTTTCTACTGGATCTACTGGTTTTCTGTTTACCTGCAGTCCGGACTGGAGTGTCTGTATGTCTGAAGAGCTCAAGGTAAGAATCCACACTCAACTTATTTAATTGAAAAAATATCAATAATACAACATAAAACTACTCAACGACAAGTGAAAGTAAAAGTAGAGAAGTTTTGTGATCAGATAAATGAAATTAAAGTGAAGTGCTGATAATGTGGTATGACCTCTCTCAGGTTTCACAATACACTAGATTACATTTTTTAATGGTGTGTAAACATGTAACATATGAAAAAAAAACATTTAACATAACTAGTAACTTAAGTTATGTTAGAATAAATGTTTATAATGTAGTGAAAATGAAGTACAAATACCTTCAAATTATACTCATGCACTGATACTTATTTTCCACCTTTGCCTGAGAGCAGCAGCTGTCCTAGTGGAGTCCAGAATATTCTGCAGAGTAGTTTATGAATTTCTAATTTAGTCCAGAAAGTATCTCGCTTGATCTTGAAAATAGTTGAAATGCTTGCTATCTTTGTTTTTGAGTGCTCTCAGCTGCATCACATGGTCTTCATCAGCAGATCCAGTTTTCACAGTTGCCCTCCAGTTGGATTTGTTGACACGCAAACTCAGTGGTTGATATGGTTTTTTTTATTTTATCATTTAAGGCATTTGATTTGATGATAATGTGTAACTGAGCAGGTGTTTTTTTTTTTTTTTTTTTAGTTTTCCAGTATACTTTTATGAGCAATGTTAAAGTCAGCATGGACAACTCAGTGATGATTAAGTGAAGTCCATCCTCCAGTGACAAACTAACTGGTGAGTGAGTGGACCTTTAGTGTTAAAGGTTAAGGTGGAGGGACAGTGACCTAACTTTAGATGCAGAGTCACCACCGCACACATTTAAAATACTTAATTAAGTTGTAACATAGGTTTACAGCAACATAAATGTTCAGTGTAAATACAAATAAATTAAAATAATGAGGAAAAAACTTAACTGAGAAACTCTTGTATGAGTGTTTTCAATTTTCAGTGTAACAGTCAATTAATTAACATAAAAAGTTAGTAAGTGGGAGTTGAGTATAGAGATTGTTGTCAACCTACTTTTCTCGAGGTTAAAGATGAGTTTTTAATGATTACTGAACTCTTCTGACTCGACATTGGACTTTAATAAAGTCTACTCAGTAGAAGCTACTTAACTCTTCCAGACCAGCTGCTGCTCTCAGGCGGTGATTGAAGGTCAGTGTAGTACATTTACTCCACTACTTTACTTCAGTACAGCTTTGAGGTATGCAGCAAATTAAAGTTATTTCTTTATGCAGCTTCTCAAATGTGAGAATTTGCTGCTTTGCCCACTTTAATATAATTAAAAACTGAATCTCTTGGTTGTTAAATCTCCATCATGTTCTAACACTGAATCTATCAAATGATTGATTGATGAATGAAAAGTATTGTTAGTTGTTATTGTTAGAATTTTTAGTGCGAGTGCTGATTTCCTCCTGAGACCAGGGACCACACAGATGTTCACCGCAGTCAGATGGAGTTCAGCATCTGGATTTCACAGTCTAACAAAGTCCAGAAGAGTTCAGGAGTTCATTTTTTTTAAGTTGTCAGGTTGATTGTGAAACTGCAGTTAAACAGAAAGTGATGGAGAAATCCTCCACAGAGCTGCAGAGATGAGACATCAAACAGCACAGATTCACTGTGTGTGTGTGTGTGTCTGAGCGTATATGTGTGTGTCAGGAGATGATGTTACCGTGGTGACGCTGCGACTCAGGGTGTTTCACCAGAGTGAAAGCAGCGTTTGCCAACAGCAGGTTTCCACACAGCGTCACCACAGTGACTGCAGGCTCTAAAATAACATTATAAAAACACTTGTGAGTGTGTGTGTGTGCGTGAGGTAGGTGTTGACTGTATTTAAAGCCTGTTTAAACTATAAACTGTTGTGCTCTGATGCAACGATCTGAAAGCTGAAGCGTCTGTCAGCTTACAGGAAGTTGCATCATGAAGCCTATAGACACGTTAACAGTGTAACATGTGGCAGAGACACAGAACTCTGTTAGATATATAAATGCAACTCTGCTCGCCGTATGTGAAAATATTACTGAAGACCATTTAATGAGTGTGTGGGGTGGATGTGGGAGGGTGGGGGTTAAGATTTGGGGAGGGATTGGCTGTGATGTCACCAACAGAGGGTGCTGCTGTGCAGAAACTAAACAGCTCTGCAGAGATGTTATTAAAGTTTATCCAGTTGTTTCTAACATAACAAACCAAGAAATTCATGTAATAAGGATCTCTGCTAGAGCCATTTTAAATCAAACTCTAACCACAAAATCTTGAACGTGTAAAGATTAAGGAAGTTCTCATACTTTAAATCCGCAGTGGGACTTTTACATATAAATTACCCTTGCGAAACGAGTTCACACATTGCTGATTAAGCACATCCCTGCCAGATAGATCTCTCAGTATTTCACAATGCATTTAGTCCCTCACTGGCTGGATGAATGCATACTGTGCATGCTCTACTGTATATTTATAGCTGCTTTGAATGGTCAAACTGTAAGGAGGCATTAAAAGTTCACTGTTGAAAAGTGAGGCGAGAAGCACCGGTCGTTAAAACGTGGTGCCTATGTTGCAATTTTTCAGTTCATCTTATGGAAGTTGTTCATGGTATTGGGCATAAAGTGAATCAGAAAAGTGGTCTGTGTTTCCAAAGCTGGTCAAAATCCTGACAAGCACTTCTTTTTAAATGTACTGGTTACCTAAGCAGAGCCTCTCAGACCTGCTGAGTGTAGAAAGAACAAAAGACAAGCAGCAGCAGTAACACTGAGTCAACCTGTGTGAAATCTGTTGTGCATCTGCTGTTGTTCTTCCTTTGTGTATATGGATGATTTCAGTGCCCCAGAAATAGGTTAATACGTTTTGTCCAAGATCCAGAAACATGATCTGGTTAGGTGCACGGCATCCACTAAACATCTTGCCAAGTTGTATTTTTAAATCCGTCTCTTGTGAGTCTTGCAAATAACTGTAACACCTCTGGAGCGCCTCTTTGAATTACTGTGTTGGTCAAAGTTTGTGTGACTGAAACAGTTCTCAGTCCATCGTACGTTGTAATGATCAGCTCTCCAGAGTGAAACAATTATACCCCATCATTCCAGTTTTGCAACATCCGTCACATCTCGTTGAGCGCAGCGTGCTGACGGGTGATTTTCTGGGTGAAGTCTGCTTGAGAGCAGATCTCATCACTGCTGTTTTCATCATGAGTTCATTGAAGTAGCAGCTTTTCCCTACAGATGCGTGTGCTGACGAACCGTCTCTCTATGAATATCCTCTTCCAGCATGTCGTTTGTCAGAATTACTGTATTTTAGTTTTTCTTTACAAAAATCTTCTTGCTGAAACTAACTGAAGAGTAGCTGTTTGCAAGACAAAACACCATGTTCTGCAGCTTTAATCCAGTTATACCTCTTACATCATATCCTGGTTAAACACCTACTGTAGCAACAATAAAACTGTAAATATTAATTAACCCAGTGTAACCTCTCTCTTCCAATCACAGATGAATATGGGCATGGCCACAGCGAGATCTCAGGTGTGTCTGAAGAGACTACTGGATGAGCCCCAGGACAACTTGCCGAAATGTAAAAGAGCCTGTTTGGTGCCACCGCCTCCCACCACCGGCCTATCACCGTGCCTCAGGCCCCAAAGCCCCACCCCCAAATCCAGCCAGAGCCAATCCCAGTTCAGAGTTGGACCGTATTTCTTGTTTGAACGTTGTGAGGGGGAGGAGACTTACAGGGCTGTGCACACACACACACAGCAGCAGTACACCTGCCAGGTAAAACACACACACACACACACACACACACACACACACACACACACACACACACACACACACACACACAGAGTGCTATTAATACCACTAATATTGCTGATACTGCAAAAATACTGCTTATACTATCAATATTAGTAATAGTTAAACTGATAATGCTGAAGACAATAACATTACTCTTGGTAGTGCTAAAACTGCTGAAAACACCAATAATACTACAGATATTGCAGAAAATACTGCTGACACTAGAAAAAAAATACAACTGATACTACTGAAAATTAATGATGCAAAATAAACTAATAAGTAATATCACAGAGTACTACTGCTGACACAGATAGTAACACAGCAGAACATACTCATGGAATAGCAAATAAAACTAAAACAAAAAAACTCACATAGCTCCATTTTTAAACTGTAGCAACGGTTACTATGTTACTAACCACTCTTCTTGGTCGTCATGGTTACAGGTACTACCTCTACGCGGTTACCAGGAGAGGTTGGCTGCCTACGCCCGGCTTGGTCAACACGACAACATCTGTGGCCTGCTGGACCTCGTGATGGGTCAGGACAGCGTGTATGTCTTCCTGCCTGGTCACTATGGCGACATGCATGCTTATGTACGCAGCAGGAAGCGCCTGGGCGAAGAGGAGGCGGGGTTGCTGTTTGCTCAGATGCTGAACGCTGTGGAGCACTGCCATGGCAACGGAGTCGTCCTGCGAGACCTGAAGCTTCGTAGATTTGTCTTCACTGACAGATACAGGTATATAATACTACGAATACTACTAATACTGCAAAAAAATACTACAAATACGTACAAGTACTACTGATAACAACGACAACTTAAAATAGATACTTCTAATGAGTAAAAGTAACCCACTGGTACTGATAATGATAATACCACTACTATGAAACAGCTGTTACTACGAACACCCCTGAAAGTTCTAATAATACACTTGATAAGCAGTATTATTTGCAGTTTTAGTCAATAGATCAATATTAGAATACAATATTGAGATATTTTAGAGTCTGAAAATCATAATATTGTCCCTCATAATATTATCTCATTGTGTAAATATTTTGTGAAAGCACCGACAGTCATCCCTACAGTTTTGTCAAAATATCCTTATCGAGGCATTTGGTCAGTAATGTTGTGACATTTCATTGTGTCCATATCACCCGGCCCTACTGTTGTATTTCTAAGAATTACTCATCTATGACTAATACATAGTACTAGTACTAGAATAGCTTGTTCTAATTTAGTCACTTACTTGGAAGTACTGTTGTGTCAGTACTGGATTTCCCCCAAGGGAGATCAATACCCTTGGTGCTTCCGATGAATTAAAGTCTAACTGCTGTGATTCTTCTTCCTGCAGGACTCGTCTCGCTCTCCTCGGCCTTGACGACTGCGTCCTCCTGCATGGCGACCATGATGACGACTCTCTCACAGACAGACACGGCTGCCCGGCCTACGTTGGCCCTGAGCTGCTGGCCAATGGGAACGCGTCATACTCAGGGCGCGCCGCAGACATCTGGAGCCTGGGCGTGTCCCTGTACACAATGCTGATTGGACGTTACCCATTCCAGGACACAAAGCCTGCCGCGCTGTTCGCCAAGATCCGCCATGGGGCCTTCAGCGTGCCGGGCTGGTTGTCGGCGCAGGCAAAGTGTCTGATTAACTGCATGCTCAGGAAGTCGCCCGCAGAGAGACTGGAGGTGTCCGAGCTGCTGATGCACCCATGGCTGACCAATCCCTGCACGCCACGTTACAACACACACACGACACATCACGGCTCACACAGAACACTACAGAACAAACACGAAGACGATGACCAGGTGGTGCCAACATGGACCGAAAAACACTAACACACACACACGTTTGTACCTCTATACTTGTGAGGACCATCAACCTCTAAAAACCATCACAACCAAAGTATGCCAACACTACCGAACATAAACTTAATTTTTAAAACTGAAAATCAACTCTAAACCATCTGAAACAAAAATAATCCCACCCCCATCATCAAAAAAAAAAAAAAAAAAATCAAACTTGGTCCTCACAAAAATAGAACACAAACACACAGAGACAGTATGATCCTGGATTACTTGACCCTCAGGTGCCTTCAACTCTCTGCGGCTGTGGCTCAGATCAATTCCCGCCTACTTCAGGTGCAGCTAGATCAGATTTCGCCATGTGAAATGTACTCATGCACTGTTGCAACAGCATAACACAGCTAATAACAACAAGGTTGTAAATTATTCAGCTTCTTATCAGCGATTATTTCATCACTATTTCCTGAATGAGAGGTCAATCCCACGCTTCTTCACAAACTGGCTCGACATTAGAGAAGAACATATTGAACTATGACTGGAGTTAATGAGGCGATGTCAGTTTACAAGAGAAAGTCAATATGTCTTGCCTCATTACTCACAAAAATCGAAATCTGGTCTGACTGCACCCTGAGGCCCGCTCCTCGTCTTCCACGCAATATTCACTCTTCAGGAGGATTCATAACAGAGTGATCATACAAAGCAGAGCTAACGGTGTGTTCAGTAAAGTCGATCTCGCTTCTATCAGTGCTTCCAGATGTGTGTAACCATGTGAACACAGTGGATTTCAAATTCAGACTCATTGCTAACAACCTACTTTAACACACACCTGGTTACATCATCATTTGTGGACTGAAGGAGTCGATGAAGACGGCTTGGACACAGCGTTGGTTTTTTTATTTTTAATAAATGTGGAAAGTCCATACTACATACAACTTCTGAGCAGGTTTTGAGTTCACAGTGAGCAGAAAAGTGGCAAAAAAAAATGAAGTAAACCATGCAGAATGTGTCCAGTTAGTGATAACGGACACTTATTTTTATCCAAAGAAAAAAAAAATGGGGGAGCTGCTCAGTTTTTTTTTTTTTTAAAGAGAAATAGTAAGCTTGGTGGTGTGATCACTCCAGCATTAAATCTTTTTCCAGAGCAAAGTCGCACTTTACAACAATAAAACCATCAGCCTGTTGATTGTGAATAAACTCATCTTTAAAAAAAAAAAAAAAAAAAAAGTAAAAAGAAAATACAAGAGACATTAAACTAGGTGATTGTTTTGCTGTTTTTAGTGTCAAGCTTTTTTCTTGACTTTGTTCTGGAAACCATACACTGCTTTTTTTTAAAAATTTAAATTAAAAAAAAAAAAAAAAAAGGCTGAACACTTGATTGAATTTCATTGCAGGAGTGTCGCACTGGTTTCCTCTCCTTTAGTGAATTTCAGTTAGCATTAACTCTTCTTTTAGTCTCAGTATGATTGACATCAAAGGTTGCACGTTTTGCATCATTTCCTGTTAGTATAAATGATAAATTGTTGATTTTTTTTTTATACTTATTGCTGAAATGATATACAATAATGATTAGTATGTAGTATGGATTTGATACACAGCTACCTTCTTTCTCTCAGTGTTTACACTTTCCGGTTCTGGTTGTAGGATCATAAGACAAGGATGGATTTAAAAAAAAAAAACAAAAACACTTTCTGAACAGTTTTTACTCTGTTTCAGCACAAAGTGGCAGACTAACAAACTCAATGTGACAAAAAAAAAAATCATCCTCCTCTGATGATCCTACTTTAAAAGGAAACTCAAAGACGCCACGATGGCTAAAAATAATTTTCAGTCCCGTTATCTCAGGATCCAAACTTAATTTAGTGATTTCCTCTAAATTAAGTTTTTGTAGTGATGATAAAAACAGTTATGATAAAAAACAATCTACTATAAATAGTTTTCTTGTGACACGACTTCCATGAATAACAAACTCATGCTGATCACTGTAATAATAACAACAGGAGGCTTAATTATTCTAGGACATTTTGTTCTTGAAGGCTGATAGGACCGTCATGACAGAACTGGCTCGGATCGACCGCCGTCCCAAAAATAACAGCACGGTTCATTTTGTGATCATGAGAAAACTATTTCTGATGTGGCAACATAACAGCATAATTCAATTCAGGATAACAGGATAAAGGATCTGATGTAAGCGCCATGTGTGTTGTATCATAATCACAACGATAGAAGTTGTAATCTTGAGATAACTGGATTAAAATTATTCCTGACGCTCATATCTTTGGGTTCAAAACCGACCAAGGCTGACCAATCGCTATCTTAACAGACCTGGAGCCAGCCAATAGGATGCCTTCTTCTTGAACGTGTGACCTCAGTTACAGCTGCTGATTAAATAAAGACGTTTCACAAACTGATCTGTTCCCGAACTGTTCTTTTATTTTATTTGGGATAGGATATATTTTATTGCAATGTTCTGAACATCCATCACAAGTTGTTATTACATTTACACGTGTCTCTTTTTCATATTTAATTCAGTGTTTCATTGTTATACTTACAGTTTACTGCATGGTCACCTTAATCTAAAGACATCTGTTACAAGTTTGAAGGAAATGGTTTTCAATGTTATGTTCTCTGTATGAGCAAAGACATTGATAATTGTGGGATGATACCAAATTCTTGCAGCCAGTGTATGTCCCTAAAAATAAAATAAAAGTTTCAACTACACAGAGAGGAAACAGCAGCTCTGATTGTTGAATGTACAGTAGGAGAACATGAACAAAAAGCAGCACTTTTTTTTTAACCTTCATGTTTTGTCTCTGCTCTCACTTCACTCAGATGCAGACTTGTTTCTAATCCTTCNTTTTCAACTACACAGAGAGGAAACAGCAGCTCTGATTGCTGAATGTACAGTAGGAGAACATGAACAAAAAGCAGCACTTTTTTTTAACCTTCATGTTTTGTCCCTGCTCTCACTTCACTCAGATGCAGACTTGTTTCTAATCCTTCAATTCCTCTCTTATGTCCATGTTATCAGACACAATTTCAATCCATGTTTGGTCACAGTCTGAAATATCACATCAGCAGTATGTAAAACCGCAACCGATCAGGAGCCCGTAGTGGTGTCCATGTCGTCAGTGTCGTCACCCTCTGAGCGGCAGATCTCCTCCAATGCCAGCTCTGATACACAGGAAACAGGGAAGTGAAGGGAATGAGTAACTTGACAGCTCTGATGAATGAGACATTTTGTAACTAGAAATTATGAGGACGCTTAAACAATCCCAGACAGGTATGAATTCTAATTAAATTGATTCATTCATAACAAGGTGCTGACTCAGTCTTAAAGTCACAGCATCATGTTCATCTCATATTACCCCAGTGCAGTGAAGTTTACAGATTTTAACTTTGAAAGCAGCGGATTGTTACGCAGGACTGGGCAATAATTAATAAAGTTTAGGTACCAGAATCTGTCAGAAGAGAAAAATTAAACACATCTCGCATGCAGTAATGGCTCGATAACAAAAACCGAGGAACAAAGGCAGAGACCCTACACCAAGCAACTAAAAAGACCAGTGTGTGATACAAGTCAGGATTATTGTGATTTAACTGAGGTGACGATGATTGACTGATCACAGTGTTAAACTGTTTTATGGTCATAGGAATATGATGTCGCAAGGAGTTAAACATAAAAGGACGAAATTTTTACAAGCAAACACCTAGTACTACGTTGTGTGTGTGTATACCTTCACTCTCTCTCAGTTCGGGGATCTTCCTCAGAGTGTCTCCTACAGCGGGGATCACCTGGTCATACATGTGCAGCAGTGGCCTGCAGCTCTCTGAGAAGCCGCTGTGATGTAGCAGCAGCCAATGCAGCAGCAGCAAACACTCTCGGAGCAGAGACGCTGCCGGGCCGCGCCACCATGGCAGCGGAGGTGTGGAGCCCTGCAGGGGGGGTGGGGTCACACCTGGAGGGACAATAGTAATTTATGATGTGACACACACACACACACACACACACACACACACCTGGATCAGCTATTTAAGAGAACCTGCAAAACAGATTGGACTGACAATAAAACACAAAGTGTCATCAGTGATTTTAGAAGCTGAATGATGAGCACTGCATTTACATTAATATCACTTTTCACCAGTGCACTAATAACAGAGAGGAGGCTGGAGCGGGACTGACCTGTAGAGTCCGCTGGTTCCGGACAATCACAAAGATCCAGCCACTGACGATGGAAAATGATCACCACAGTCTGAACCAGCTGAGGGAGACAAATAAAAAATTTAGTGTCACTCCATCATTTAAATATTTGGGTCAGTGTGTGTGTGTGTCTCTCATTTACCTCAATATCACACTGACAGCTGCTGTGCTGGCTGGTGGTCCAGCTCTCTGTTCTCTGAGTCATCAGTCTGCTCAGCAAACGAACAACCTGCAGAACATAAACATAACCAACAACACCAACACAGCGACACGGTGAGTAACTAAGTAGAAGTTGCTCACATAAAGACTGAGCTCTAAATAACAGCCTCCGTTTGTGGCTGGTAAAAACGTTTAAAAGGCTAATCGGTCCTTAACAGACTAATTTAAGTTAAAGGCTGCAGCTCAATAAAACTGTAGTGTATGTTGGATTTTTCTTTTTAAACGTTTTTACCAACAAATATGAAAGTGAGATCCAGTAGAAGCGGTTTCATGGTAAAATGCAGTAAAAGCTGACACACTGAACACATTGAATCTTCCTAACACAGTTCAGCTCAGTAACTGTCTCCAACATCTGTGCGTTCCTTTTCAAAGACGTCTCTTCACCTATTCTGAGCTTTGAAGAGCCGCTCCAACAGACAACTGAGCTTTAAAACATGATTTAAAAGAGCAGTTAAAGACGAGCTGCCGACAATGCATGAGCCTGTCGTGTGTCTGAACCGCTGCCTGGCCTGTGCGTGTGTGTGCATGTATTACCCTCAGGTCCAGGAGAATCAGGCCTGTGTGTGTTGCCTGGTTGACTGGTCTGTTTCTGATGAACTGGAACAATTTCAAGAAAACACATGGGTCTAAAGAGAACCAAAAGTTAAGAGAAATATGTGAATTTGTGAGGTGAAACAAGAGACATGGAAGCAAAAATTAAAGAATGGTTATCCAGTGTAGTGCTTCCAAAACATTTTTCCCTTCATATTTTAGTCTGCTAATAAAAAACACAGGTTTTCAATAGCAACAACTGAACCTTTTCCCTCTCTACATAAAGCTGTGAACAAAGTCGCTTTCACTTTTTAAAAATAAATCCAAAGGCACCCTCACACAGTTCTTAAATCACCCACTTGTGGACTTGTGACTCACTGTATTAATGCTATTAAATTACAGATCATTTTAGTTCATAAGAGGAACAGCGGTGTAGCAGCGGGCAGAGTCTCACCATGGTGAGAGCAGAGCTGCTGAGCCAGGAACGGGTGGTCGGCCATAGACGTGAGGACAGACACGCACTCTGAAACGGTCTGCAACTTGCTATCTGCAGACACACACGTACACACCGCCTGCAGCACACACTGCAACCTGAAAAATAGAGAGAGAGAGAAGAGATGAGACCAGCTGTGAAAAAAAGTGAAAGGATCAATCATCTCTGCAATAAAAACCAAACGTTATTTAATGGTTGAACTTTGTGTGAACCTCTGAGGTTTTTTGGAGTTTGTTAAACTTAGAAAACTGATGAAACACTTCACACTGAGAACTAATGTTTTATAGATAATACCGCAGACAACACAAACCATTACAAAATAATGAAATGTGTATTTGTGAACATACGTGGTAAAAAGTCCCTTGCATTAGCATTAGCATATTAATCCACAACAATCCCTGAATAACCTGGACATCTCATGATATTGTCTTAAAAGTCCCTTGCATCCTTAATTTGATGCATTTCATGTTCAAACAGGATGCTGGCCTTCGTCATTGTTAAGCCATTTGCAAGTGTAAACCAATAAAATATCACTTTGGGAGTTAGTAAAATATACTTAAAAGGGACAGATTGACGCGAGAGGATGTTTAAAGATTTATGAAGGTTTCAGAGCAGGATGTTGTGACTGTTTAAGATATCCGTTTTACAGGAAGGAGAGGTCATCTGAGGACATTTGATGGGAAGTCAAGTCCATGTTTTTCACAATTTTAAATGGCTTATGGTCATTTATCATCATCAGAGATCATTACTCAGGATAGGAGGAGTTCAGATGTGAGTGTTAGGAAATAACTCCTAAAGAGAGAGAGAGAGAAGTTTTTGACTCAATCTGCACTAATCAGGTTTGAAGGGTGTGTGCAGTGATCTGGTTTTTTTTTTAGCAAATGAGCTGTAAATATTGAGAAACTTCTGTAAGTGATCTCCAGTTCTTCTTTCTCCGCAAACTCTTCATATATTTCATCATTTATTTCTACATTCTGTAGCGTCATCACAGTGAAATCGCAGCAGATACAAGTATTATGTAAGCAGCGATAGCAAATGGAAAAATCAAAAAATGCGTACACACACACACACACACCCTTCTCAGCCACTCCTCTACCTCCAGCAGTCTACCACTCAGGTAAGTGTTGCATCATATGTGTGTGTGCAATCCTGTTCATGGTTCAAATAAAAACGTTTGTAGGTCTATCAGTGCAAGTGGATTCACCTTTGTTGCATTTTACAGTTTTTTACAGTAAATTTTAGGAAAAAACTCACATATTCTTCTTTTGTTGGCATCGGCATAAAAACATGGTGAATTTATCATTAAGTTGTATTTTATAAACTAAACAAATAGAAAACTACTAGTGCACGGTGACAATAATCATCAGTTGTGGTCACAGTGCAGTTTAAAAGTCTGTCGGCCTCTCGTTGACTTTTTTTAATGTCTTTAATGTTCATCTTCATCTCTCTTGATATCTGCAGACTGCTGGTTAGCTAGGTGGAGCTTCCCACATTGAGCAAACTAGTGTGTACACTTCTGAAGTCACAGTTGTTATGTAAACAGCAGCATGTATTGTGCAACTACTCACGTCATAGTTTACAGGACAGTTTGTGTCACTTCCTGCGTAAAAGTGATCTTTTTCATGTTTCATTGCGTAAAAAACAAAAAAAGTCAATACATCACAAAGCCTGAACTTGGCACATGTATGAGTCACACCTGTCAGTGTGTGTGTGTGGCATCCTCTCCATCAGGACACACAGTATCTTCATGGCACTGATGACAAGTTCCTCCCTGCGTGAGCCGCCGCCACAAAATCCCACATCACACAGCCGCAATACTGTCTTCAGCAAGGCATTCTGGGACAGTAGGCCGACACCCGCAGCTGACTGGTCCGCCTAAGACAAGAGAGAAAGAGGAGACGAGGACTTCAATTTAATGTCAGAGTTCTTCTTTAAGAGGAAATTTAACTAGAAAATAATGTTAAGGAGAAAAACATACTAATTTTAAACTTGTCATGATTTTATGATTAAACACAAACAACATGTAGTTTTAAAGTTGATCATGCTGCCTGTTCAGTAATGATGGGAGTATTGCTTTTCTACTGATACCTTGTTGTCTGTAACACTACTCCCTTTGGACAACACAGCCTCCACCACCTGGGGGAACAGAGAAAAGGTCAAAGGTCAACACTGCAGATTCAAAAAATACTAAACAAACAAATGATTAATATCTCTGTAAACTGTGCACAAACGCTTGAGCATTTATTTAGATGAAATTTTATTCACATTGTTGCATTCAGTTAAAAAACAATGTGATGACATAAGAATCAACAGCTAAGTCTTATTTTTTATTTATTTTTTTAAATCGGTTGCTCAAATTCACAATAAATCAGGAAAAAAACCTCTTCTAGTTTGTAATATAGAAACACCATTACAGGTGTCTGTATCGCTGCTGTCGTCATCATCACCTCATCACTGTTGGCCACCAGCAGATAAAGGAGCCTCAGCGCTGCCAAACCAGTGTCCTCCACGTTGAAACCAGTCAAACCACTTTCCTCCAGTCTCCCCAGTCCGGCAGCAGCGTTACAGCCTGCGCGGAGAGAGCTGCTGCCTGTAGAGTTTGAACTGCTGTTGCTGCTTCCGCTGGAGGTCGAGTGGAGCGAGTCCAGAGCCTGAACGAGCCGAGACAGGTGGAGGTCCAAGAGAGGGAGGAGGAGAACGGCGCCGGGACATGACCTAGACACACACACACACACAAACCCAAATCAGATAATCAGTCACACTAAAAAGGTATTTATCATATTTATGCAATTGTTTCACAGCACATGTTTCATACAGGTGCAACCACTTCTGCTGTAAATAACACTATGAATATCTGTTACATCTGCACAGCGCCATCTTGGGTTTTAGAGGTGTGTAGCAGTGTGTACTTTCCATATTTGGAGCAACGAGAGAGCCTAGCCTAGCCCAGCTGATGTTTAGCAAAGAGCTAACCGCTAACCGGTGAACTCTCTGAGACCTGTTACGCCCTTGAATTTTAAACCTTAAAAACACTATACTGGTTGTGGTACAAATAAATTCACCCTCCGTACAGTGTTAATGGAGAAGGAAACTATCAGTAGAGACCAAAAAAGAAAAATGTACCAGACTGTAAACATGTTTTTTGAAGCTTGAAGTCCTTCATTTTAACATGGGGGTGAATGGAGAATTGCTCACTTCTGGTCCCAGCTCCCAGCGGCAGCCAAGGAACTGCAGTATTTTAACTGCGGAAGTGAGCTTCAAAGGTAAAACCCACTACTCCCCCCTTGGTTGCTGTACAGATATAAAGATTAATACTGACTTTTAAAAAAATGGAATAAAAACAAGTAGTAGGCATTTCTTTAGTTTTTTCAAATGTAAAATGGCCTTACTTGTTAGTTTTTATAGACAAAAACAAGTAGAGAGAAATGCTTGACATTATTTATCGTTTCTGTTTTTCACTGAGCACACAGGCACTTGAACTATTGCAGCGATGTTGCTACATCTGAAGCTTTACCTGAAGCTGAGGCATGCCAGCGTTGGACGGCTAGAGGACTGTGTAGCTTTCACTGTACAGACTGATTTTAATAATGGTTTCGGCATTTCTTTCAGCTCTGTTTGACAAATCATCTCCTCTCAGAAAGTCATTATTTCTGACTGCTGCGAACCTGGAAAACTCACAGGAGAAGGACTGTATGTTGCTGTGAGGTGTGAAGTCACAACCTTTTATATTTATTGGGGCTTTTTTTCAATGATTTTCATTTATTTATTTCATTCTCATGTGTTTGAAGATGTAATATAAACATGTAGTTCATGAGTCAAATGCGTTTTTGTATATGGTTAAAAGTGATTGCCAATGTACAGAATAAAAATTGAAAATCTTGCAGCACCCTTTGTTTGTCCTTAAGCAAGTCTTTGCTCTATATCATCATGTTTGTTGCCTGTATTTCAAAAAACAGTGAAGCAATAATTCTCTGTGATGAGCTTCATGCGCTGAATGCAAGACCCGGCATATCAATGCAACATACAGTTTACAGGAATTGTGTAAATCTTTAGTAATTGTCATTTCAACACTGCTGCTGTTACAATATATGGCCACAAGAGGGCTCTGTTGCCCACAGAGCTGCTATGTTGCAATGGTTTCGCCATTGTGGATTTGTAAGAGAGCAGCAGATATGTAAACTTCATCAGCCTACCTGTTGTTTCTGCTGCCAGCTGCTGGTCGGCTCTGACTCAGCATGTTGAGTCCAGTCACGGCCAGACTCTGGACCGGACTCAGAGCGGCTCTGGAAGCTCCGCCTCCGTCGACACTGGCTGTGGCATCAGTGTGGAGAAGGAAACCTGATGAGCGCCCGCTGAAAACAAATCATACAACACACCAACACATCAGTTTGTATTTTACAACATTTTAGCTCCTTTGTGCTCGATATGTGACGTGATGTGTACTATTAGTAACACTATTTCTACTGCTTAAGTCAAATATGTGATTTAGAAAGATTATTGTACATTTGGCAACACCAAGGGGGTGATGGTTGTTGAAGATTAACATCAAATCTGATCTGAAGTCAGATGTTTTATTGTCTGATGTCAGCCTGAACGTTAAGAAAAAAAAAAAAAAAAAAGTTTTGAAACAGAGGAACCAATATGTTTAAACACACAGCATGCTGTGTTTACTCCCTAACCTCATTAAAGGGTGACATTCAGTGAATATGAATGATCTATTGTGGGATATTTTAGCCACTGTGTTGCTTCACTGATACAGCTGGGGGTTAAATACCAGCCCAGCTTACGTGATGCTTTTTTATTTCCTGTCCCAGACTTATTTTGTTACACTGGCCAAAGAACGTCTGTCCGTTTTCCTGTCTACAGGACTGTGTCAACATCTTTTTTTTTTTTTACCATCAAAGTGTGACAGATTTACCTGGATGCCAACTGGATGTCAGTCAGACTCATAGACAACAGGTGAGAGAGGCCGAGGCTGCTGGGTGATAGAGGCTGCTGCAGCAACAACCCCAACAGGAAGCCACCTAAAGGACAACACAGTCACACACACACACACACACACACACCATTTGTTAGCACTTTTCAGACAGGTTAGTTCAACTGGCAGTACTATATAAATGACAAAAGAGCCTCAAATTGTAATTGATGATGACTTATTTGAAGGTGAATCAGACAGGAGAATTAAAATAGACTGATAGATAAATGTGCTTTGTCGCTTGAAGAGAGAAATGGCTTAGTGAGTAACTTTAGTAACAAAGATCTTTTCATTTAAACGTATTCCCAGTTACTTATTTGTAGGCCTACTGACCTTGGTGTTGCTGGTATGCAGGTCTGACGGACAGGAAGGGGTCTGGGCGGCGCGTTTCATGTCGGTCACTAGATCTGCTGCTGGATGACGCTCTGTCTGCTTGAAGCAAGACACACAGACAAACACAGGCACAGTTTAATTAAAAAATAAAAAAAA
>JANJYP010055532.1:0-35791 GCA_024605115.1 Rastrelliger brachysoma
CATTTTGGGAGATACTCTTTCTTGCTTTCTTGCTTTCTTGCAATGAGTTAGGTGAGAAGGTTGATACAAGTTACACGTTCAGTTTGAAGTTGAAGCCAGGTGGTTAGCTTAGATAAGCATACAGAGTGGAAATAGAGGGGCACTGCTAGCCAGGTACTGTCAGAAAGTAACAAAATCTACCTCCCACAACACCTAGCTCACTAAATTATCAGGTTCAATCTGTACAAAACCAATGTATAAAAAAGTAATCCCCTGTATTCACTGTTTGGCTAAATAGCTGTTGTGTTTAAATTCATATTAAACACATGCAGGTACTAAAAGAGGTATCCCCCTTCTCATTTATTAGAAACTGAATGAGTATATTATGCAAATTTTCAGAACTATTCCCTTTTGTTGTATTGTAGCCATGCAATGTGTTATTGTTTTGTTACAATTGTGTGTTTTCTTTGTTCTCCATACCATGAGGTAATGGTTTCAAGTCAAAATAAATTAAATGAAAAAAATTAGCTCATTCAATTAAATTACAAACAACTAAAGTTTTTCCTGAGAAGGAGTAAATCCTGGGTGAAGATGCTGCTCTAATGTTGCTACATAATCAATATTTTTTGGAAACCCAGCAAACATGAAGAGGAGGAAAAAGTACCAAAAGACATGAAATGTTCTGGTTCAAAGGGAATTGCTGATGTGATTTCCTAGAAGAGGTGTCAGTAGGAGTCAGATCCTGCCTGCAAACAGGCCTAGTTGCTCTTTGCACAACATCTTCATCCCAACCCTCCCACTGGAATCTGATGACAAACTAGGTTTAACCTCCCAGCTATGAGGAGCCGGGTTCATCTTCGTATTGCTCCATGTGGAGGAGTTGCTTGTCTGGTGAGAGATGGATTCTAGTGGTGGATTATGATTCAGGAGGTTTGGATCAGTGCTTTTACTGTATACTGTGATTTGAGTCACACATACTGTTAGTCTCTAATGGACATGACTATGCAAATTACAAGGAAATTCAAATGTATGACACAAACCTTATTTATTCTTTAGTTGAAGCCAGAAGTTGCATACCATAGAGGGGGGAGGGGGAAACAGGAGATAAAACACTGTATAAAGCTGATTTAGCAAAAAAAATGCCTACAACATATCCAGCAGACAGAGGAATATTAACATATATTTGAACTTGTGTTTCTGGCCACCTAATGTATGTAAGTAAAAATTCACTGTCCTTCTGTGTTTCATGACGAACATTTCAGGGTCTTTATTGTTACTGCTAAATTGGAGCTGAGGGTAACTGTAGAGCCATTTTATCCACACAGAAAAAAACTGAAAGGTTCCTACTGTTACAGGCATGCATGATGTATCTTCTTTTGTTTTATGGGTGCATTTGTGTATGATGCATGTAAATGTATAAAATTAAACTTGCAGACTTTTAAAGTTTTGTTATATTATCCAGCATCCAGTCTGCATTATTTTTTGTTCAGGTTATATTGTTATAATGTGTTAATGCTGTTTAAATCCACATTATTGAGAGAGTTCTGCGTTGAATTTCCTCACAATGATGAAATGTTAACTGTGATTTTTCATGTGTGAGTGTGCAGTAAATTTTACAGAAATTAATGGAAATCAGTGGATAACTGCAATTGAAGGAAAAGCAAATAAAAGTTTAAAATTTAAATAATAATAAATACCTAGTTTAAATGTAATTAAAGTAGTATTAAATATATGACATGGACACTGCTTATAATACTTATATTAATGTAAACAATGTAGAACATGTAAGACACTGGTCGGATATACAGTATGGCACTAGTATATATACTGGAATAGTGTGTGCTGTACATGAGTTGTGTTTACAAAAGTCTGGCAACTGGTTTGCTGGCAAGGTCTAAATGACGCTGGCCAGTGCATGCTGGTTTAAATATAGTCTCAGGAGAAGATAAAAACGAGTGAAAGCTCAATTATCTTTACTTCAAAGCAGCCAAATTGTCAATACTTTCCCCATGGCATTTCAAGTTGTACCAGTTCTTTCATCTCTGCCCATGGTCCTTGAGGACCATGCACTTAGATGGAGTCAGGAAGTCATTGGTACTACTTGGCATTCTGGGATGAGGGAGGACTGGCAAAGAGCTGTGTAGTAAATAGTAACAATCATCCTTGTTGGAGTATTTATTCAGCCAAGACCCCAGCTTTATGATTTAGTGGTGTCTTTTTCTCAGAGGTAACTTTCTTTTCAGTTTCACTGACTCTCTGAATTAATGACTTATAAGACATGAAAAAATCCTGTTGTATATTATGCCTGCCGAGGAAAAAAAACCCTGAGTACACAAAAAATTCAGCAGCTTTCTCTTATAGTCACTACTCGGTGCCACTAGCTATGCTTTCACATGACAAATCATTAACATTTCCAGCCTAGGTGTTTCCTCTGAATCCATTTCATGAACAAAAGAAACCAAAAAGTGCTGATGTAGCATGAAGGATGGTGTTTTCATAAGTGGCTCGGCATCTCTACCAGAAAGCCTGTCACACACCACTATCCATTATCTTTCGGTGGCACAGAGGAAGTTATCTTGTGGACCTATTGTTTGCTTGGCAGAGTTTTGACTGTGTGTGTAAGTGTGTTTGTTGCACCTCTGCTGTGCATAAAGGAGGTGTTGGGGAGACAGGGGCTGCTGTCTCAGATCTCAGAGGAAAGTCTTGGCTCCAGGGGGCCTGTCCTCCCTCTGGCCCCTGCTGGGCTGGGGAAGCCATGCATGGAGACAGTAGGATGGGGAGGAGGAGGGCATGGAAGCAAATGAACAGAGGAGGTGCTGGGCCGGCTCTTGCCCTCTCACTGACAGGATCTGGTCAATGTCCTGCCGCCAAGGGTCGCGGCCCAGCTTACACACACAAACTTATCTCCAGTGCATCTGCCGGGCCGCCTGCGCAGTCAGGCTGTCTCCATTGCGGGCCACGAGCGTTTTCCTGCTTGGGGTGAGAGGAGGATGGTGGAAGGATTGAGGGAGGAAGGGAGAGGGTGGGGAGATCCAGGGGGAGAGAGGAGAGGAGTGTGAGGCAAGGAGGGGAGGGGGGCGGATTCGATGTGAAACTGCTCCTGCAGAGGCCTGCCAAGTCGCTGAGCTATATGGAAAACACGAGCCGCCTCCAGGGTAACAGGACCACTTCTGAATTTCTACAAACAAAAATAGCCCTGATGTCTGGCTACGACCTCTCTGTTCTCTGGCCCTCGTCGCTCTCTGCGTGTCTGTCACATGGAATTCCCACACAAAGACGAAGCTCATGTTCGAACCTAAACAGCCCTCAAGAACAACTTCATTTACTGTAGAGCAGGGGGGTGGGGGGTGGGGTGGGGACTCTGCAGAAATTCAATAATTGTGTGGAGTCGAGTGTATTTATCATTCCTTCTCTTTTCTCGGTCGGAGATGACCTCTTGGTGACCAATTGTGTGGACCTCAGTCGAGGTCCCTTTGGTGAGCCATTTCATCATTTGAACAGCACGAGTCCCAATTCTCATGACCTAATGCGTTGTAGAATGCCTGAAATCTGCTGCTTGTGTTTTCTCTTCTCTCCCTCAACACTTTCTCATCAACAGCAGCAGGGATACATAACAGGAATTGTCGGTTGACAATCCTTAGTTGTTGCAACAAGGTGGTAAGCTTGCAATTAAGTGTCTCTGTACTGGACTGGTATTTGTGTACTAAGAATCGTAATGTTCGCAACACATCATTTGCATATATTATCATTGTTTTTCAGGTTTTTTCTTTTACTGAATAAACAGAAAACACAAGGGAAGAGAGAGAGAGGTATGACATGTAACAAAGGTCTGCATCCAAAATCAAACCAAGGAAGTTGTGGGGATCTTCACCATCATTTACATTAAAACCCATCAATTTCAGTTTATGCGCAGCCTGGGTCTGTTCCTGTATTTGTACTGATTATGATGACATTGTTCTTTTAATAAAAATGAGCAATAAAAGAGTGATCAGACAGTCAGGCAGTTGTAAATAAGCCATGTTGAGACAGTTTATTTGGATGTTAAACTGAAAGTGAACTAAGAACATCTGTCATAACCCCTCATTAAATATGAAAACAGTGTACACACAACTACGACAAGTACCGTAGGTCAAAGTTTAACAAGGAAGTTGGTCTGTTAATTGTGACGGATGCTTACAATGGACAATGGATATTGTTGTTTGCCTTTTTTTCTCATACAAATAAGTTGAGCAACCTGGGGCTTTTGTTGAAAAGCTTGTCTTTGCTTGATTTTTTTCTTTTTTTAATTCTTGCTCGCTACTGTTTCTATGCATGCAATTATGATACAGTTAGAGTTTGGCAACTAAGGTTAGGTTATGGTTAATAAAAAAGGTCTGTGATGTGACGCAAACTCCAGTATCCTGCAAGATAGGCAGACTCCCTACATTCCCATCCACACTCCAACCTCCACACTCTAAATACATAAAAAGCACACAACTTCCTGCACTGGGACTACACACTGGCATTGGAGTCTTAAATCATGGACATTACTCCTGTCAAAATTTGTATTATCATGTTCTGTGAACAATAAGGTTTCTTTTAAATAATGTCACTGAACCAGAATTATCAATGCAGGAAAAAAATGGCAAATTTATTACTAGAGTAAACTTTTGATTGTTTTCCCATGGATTCTACATAGTGTCTGATAGAAACAAAACTGACCTTTTTTGGCTTGCAGATTCTTCTCTGGTCTGTGGGCCAGTTACCTTTAAGGGTAACGTTTCACATTTTGGCTGTAAAACAGAGCATTATTCCTCCATACTAATCCTTAAGTCCCTGGACCTGCAATAAATTTTTCAAGTCCTACATGACAGCACACCTGACACTGACACATGCACACCTATAAACCTTACACACCACAACTCCCCTCATCTGCTACTCATTGGGTCTACTGTTAAAGTAGGACCTTTAACACAAAGGTAAAACCCTACTACGGGTGTTTACAAGGCAGAGTTTAGCTGTGTGACCTCCAACGCTAAAACCGTTGTGGCTGAAGGAAGAAGGGACCTCTAAACATGCTCAATCTTAAGAAATAAAACATTACAGTCAAATGATAGTAGAACGAATGGAGCCACACTTTGTGGATTTAGTTTGTTTCTGATTTCACAGAATCAATGGTGAAGTAAATAGGAAGTAACATAAATGAGGAAGAGGTGAGTTTACCTGTTGGGAAAATTTAGGGAACTTTTTTAAAGCATCGCCATAAAGTTAGGATGGAGGGTGCAGGGAGAGAAATAAAGTAGAAGAGGGGAGGAGAGACGACCTCCTTAATGTACATTCTGTTCTGCTTTGGCTGTGATTCCCAAGGTTGCTTGTCTAGTGTGTGTTTGCATGTGTGTGTGTGTGTGTGTGTGTGTGTGTGTGTGTGTGTGTGNAGGCACAGTGTCTCTTCTGGCTCCTTCAGTGTTGACCCTGCCCTGTACTCTCCTCCTACTATGGGCGAGGCTTGGTGGTGCAGCACGTAGCAACACTGTGCTAATACTGATATGTGCGTACACAGATAGGCGTGTACACTCACAGGCCAGCAGACTCACACACCTACATACACACGAACAACAACAACAAAAAAAAGACTGTGATATTTGCTCATTGCATGATCGCATTTAAAGCTCAGAATCTGCAGAAATGAAGTTTACCAACCATGAAATGTTGCTGCCTTTAGCATTTAGTAAATGGCTCAGCTAGATATTTTCATTGTGCAAACTGTTATCTATGAATAAGACAATGGCTTGCATGCTGCCAATCAAAACAGAGTAGGGGCTTTTATTAATGATGAGGTGTAAAACAGTCACCACAGGTCACGTTTCTCTTCTACTCTCTAGTCATTATGGATTGACTGCTTCAGAAGAACAGAAGAATTCAAATAAAAGCCCCCCCCCTTCATGTCACTCCTCCATTAACATCATCCAACACTCTCAACCACTGATTTTATAAGTGAGACAAATATTCCCATGTGAAATGAATTGCAAGGCATGTGAAGGTACATTCCTGTGCATGTTTTACCCTGATTTAAGGCTTTCTTGTCCAAGGTTTTAGCTCGTTTAAAACCCTCCACCTTCATGTGAAAGAGGCCACGTCGCCCCAGTTATAGCGCCTGATCGTATCTTGCCACCAGTCCACTTTATGTCTCTCACCCACTCAATTCCAAATGAATATAAATGAGTGTTTTCATTGTGAGACAGAAACGAAAACAGCAAAGTATGTTACCAAAAACATACTTAAAAGGAGCAAACTCGTCTAAAAGAAAAACAAATGTAGTGAAGTCTTGTAAAAAAAAAAAAAAAAAAAAAAAAAAAAAAAAGGTTGTGGCCAAGTTGTTTTTCATGTCTGCGTGTACAGAAGCCCAACAACTGGGAGACAAAAGACAAGGAAGACAATTTACATGAAAATGGGACACATGGTTAATGATTAATTTTCACATTGTATGTCAGATGCATTCTATGTATTCATGTATTTAGCTGTTGACTTATCCAAAGCATCTGATAATAAGAGCAACACTGAAACAAGCCTGCATTCCTAGACTAAAAACATTACAAAGTAACTAATAGGAAGGAGTGCAAAGGTCAAAGCAACAGGAACATGTCACTGAATGTGACATGAATTTGTAGAAAAGCGGTTCAGATTTTCACATACATGATTAAGTATAGATCTCTGCTTACTATTTAAAAGGAAATATGAAAAAATAACTACCCTCATGTTTCCAAAAAGTGATTTCGTCATTACTGTGGAATCCTGAAAGATGCCAGGAACATGTCAGAAATATAAAGGAGGTTTTGAATAACTTTTACCCTGCCTGCCTCACAGTCTGACTCAAAGTATGTGCTAATGTGTTTATAGCATTAGATGATATTGTTGAGCATTTATGAGAGACTCCAAACCGAATTTATGTATTTATCAGTCATAATGTGAGGGTCAGAATTTTTGTCTTGTAGCTTTCAGATTTGGAAGGCAGACGTCGCAGGGCCTGAAAGTTGTCTCCCTACGATCTGAAGGTTGTCTCAGTGTAAATCTCTCAGGCCAGGACCCGAGCTGACCCTCAGAGTTAGCCTTTGTTTGGCAGACGCCTTAGCCCCCTTTAATCTTGTGAAGAGATAAATCCTTTGATGGACCTGGCCTGACTCAGTTGAAAGTGCTGCCCTGCTATCTCCATAGATCAACATAATACGGCATGTTTGATGTTGGGGGGCTGTGGCACGCGGGTGGGCTCTCTCCCTGTGACCTGTAACAAAGTCACCAATCTGAGGGCCACAACCGCAGACTCTACCACCTCTCCAAACCTCCTGTTCCCTCCTCCTCCTATAAATGTGTGCCCTGGCCACAACCAGCCCTGCCTTCCTGGCCACAGAGAGCTAACACTCAATCAGGACTAACATATCTGTCTGTGTCAGGCACAAACAGGCAGACTCTGACACAGCAAACTTTTGACACACAGACACACATTCCTGATTCAGAATTTTGGCCTCTTTAGAATAGTTCCACATTTTTAGAAATTCATATTCACCTTCTTGCTCAGAGCTATTGAGTTAATTGTTTGTCAACCTTGCAGTGTGAACAATACTCCATTAAGTTAGAGTCCAAACGATAATCCCTGTAAAACCACACATTTTTGTTTTTACACTTTTTGCATGGATTAAACAAATGTGATATGAACAAATGATATCATGTGAACTTAATCCCCATAATTTTCATTCTTGTGAAAGTGAAACATCCTCGCCACCGAGCACGCTGGGCTTCATAAGTGTCTTCCAAAAGCCTGTGATTAAATTGAGGTGAACTTCAGGGAGCTCTTTAGATTCTTCTGATAAGACCCCAGTCCCATTAAGGCGAGCCGTCCCTGTGTGAGAGCTCAGCACTGGCCTCACACACTCGCTCTTATCTAAATCCTTCATCAACACACACCTAATCTGACCACGGCTGCTAATGTTGATAGATTTGATTCTCAGCTGAGCATATGGGAGCATTTCGTTGTCAAATATCAAACAATAACTAGTGATTTTATTATCCAGATAACAATAAGTCTCATAGTTTTGCTAACTTAAAAGCATTTTCTACTCTCAGATATTATTATAGTGTTTGGATGCAGTAAAAACTAAGGCACTCAGTAGGTGACGCTGTCATGCTACAAAGACTTTTTTCAGTGTGTGTGTGTGACGTATGTATGTGTGTGTACGTGTGCCCCAGCAAGACCAACTAAGGCAAGCTGTGACATTAGCACCCCTGAAATAGCTTGGCAGGCATTTTAATTGCTTTACCCTGCAATAGCTCAAAATGTTATTGGTATAAAAAAACAAAAGGGTGAAACCTTTCCCAGGCGTAGGATTAGCAAAAACACTTATCATACGTCACTGACAGGGGGTTTCTCTCAGTGAGAGCTAAATTCCATGACTTTAGTAAAACAATAAATACCTGGATGACAAAACCTTATTTCTTAGTCATTATCCCTGATCTCTGCCCTCTACCTTCCACATTCTGTCCTCTCACCTTATATCCCATTTGTTTTTAAAACCTACCCTTTCATTATTAAGGCTGTAATTATTTCACTACTGTACAATAAGTGACTAACAGCATTGTGTATTTTACCTTTCATGGCAACAGGGGGAAAATTTATGATGCATGGTGGCATGTTTGTCTTTAATCATTGTGAAAAGTAATAGCAGAGTCATGTGCATGAAGCCTCACAATGAGGTGCTGAAGTACTTCATGAGTAGGAAACTTCACACAAACACAGGAAGCTCAGTGTTTCTCACCAAGGGCAGGAGTCTTTGCTGCGGCGCTGCAGGGACTGATGGGTTGCTCAGATTAACTGGGGCCAAAGAATCTGTAGTTCCTACTCTTTATTGTTGCCTAGACTGTCTACAGAAAGGCATCAGAGTACAGATCAGCTGGGTATAGTGTTAACAAGAGATATGTTAAATACAGATATATTGTACATTCTATAGCATTGTGGTTTTGAATGTTGCAGACACATACATTCTCAGTACAGTAAGCATTCATATGAAAGAATGAAGGCTTCTTAGGTTGTTTTGGTGAGAACACATGAATCTTAATTGATATAAAAACAAGAGATGGCAAAACCTAAAAATCAATCATTGTAATGGTGTGAGTATACTGTATATATCATTACCACAGCCTTTCAGGGTGAGTAATTACTACCCATACAGAGTCAATCTCACTAATTCCAGTTTGAGTTATAATACTAACAACACACACACCGCCAGGGGTTTCAACATATTTATACACCCAGGTACTGATTTCATGATGTGCATGCACCCAGGGGTTCTAGAAACACCAGGATTGAGTAACACGCTCTTTTGTGTAATGCAGAACGTGGGAATCATGCAGATTTGTCTCAGCCCAACAGAGACACCCAGTGGTGAAGAAATGTAATGTTTTCTTCAATTTCTATAAGGCCAATAATGCATTTATGGTAAAATAACGAACTTAAATTACACTAATTTAACTTCATTTTGTATATGATGATATGAATTTTATCGCAGACTAAATATTGGCCAACTGATATTTAACTTATTGTGTGAAACAGTCTTTTTAATGAGCAAATAAGATAAAAAAATAGTAAGTGTGTGGTTGGTTAGGGTGGATTTTGACTTGATCTCTCTAAACCTGTGTGGCTGACATACAAGCAACTTTTTTCCTTATTGATACCAGATAGACTACCAAGATACCAGCTGCAGTACATACAAATGAAATCGCCTGTGTAGTTTCTGATGTCTTGGTACAAAAGCACTGCATAATATTACATTGATAATCATTTTTACAAACTTTGTAAACTTTGCAACCTTGCTACTTTAACTGAAACCTTTGCTAATCTTTGAATGAAATTATTTTAATTAGAACTTTTTTGTGTTGCAAATACATGTATGTTGGTTAATTAATTAATAATTACTACATTACCACGTGATCTTCCCTAGTGCTCTCCCATGCACCTCTGGTCTTACCTAAGTCATTAGCTGTTTTATCCGCCCTGAGGATATAGCAGCCTTGTAGCTCAATGGTGCTGCTGGGGACACGCTGCTGTTCAACAATGTTTCCATTAAAATCATGAAGTTGTCGCAGTTCATTTGCACCTCTTTAGTGTAATCATAGCGTTAGTTGCTAGCAATTTTTGGCCAATGGCATCAGTGAAGGAGTAATTTCTAATTCAGCTGAAGTGTCACTTTTTGATTGGCGTCAGTGTTAAAGCTTTGGTACACTGAGAGGATATATCCATGTGAGGGTCGTGTTTGTGTAGCCCCCTCTATGTCTTCTATATCCATTTGACATCGCTGCCTCAGACTGTGTTGCAGACATTACACCGCTGCCTTCGCCATCATTACTTTTGACTGTAATATTGATGAAGGGTAAACCTACTGCTGCACAAAAGTGAAGCTAAAAAGTACAGCTTTCTGTGAGCTACCATCTTGTTTTTATGACTTCATCTGGAGCCAGAGTCAATAGGGTCATGACCCGCAGGATATGCCCACCTCAGCCATCTTGCCACTGAATGGAGGTGAAAGTGTCTGTCACAGCTGTCAGCCCTGGTTTTAACGGTTTAACTAACTTATTAAACATTTACAAAAATAAAAACGTGATAAGAAACTATTGCTGGGAAAAAAAATATTTCATGTGTATTCATTTATTCATTTAGTTAGTTAGCCTCATGTCCCATTGGCTTACATGGAGGGAGCAGAATAGTCCTACTGCAACCAGCCACCAGGTAGCAAACAAGTTGTTTAGGCTTCACTCTTGGGAGAGCTGTCATGATGTCCATCTTAATGGTCAAAAAGTAATATTGACGCTATACTAAAGTGAAATAAAAAAAGATGGCTGATGGATCACTATTAATTTAAGTTACATTTTCACTAAAAAAGTCCATATATAGGCCCAGAATATGCACTAATTTAAACAGTGGCTTTATGTGATACTTTATTTTTGAAATATTGTCAATGTTTCTTAAAGGCCTATTTATATTTCTAGGGGAGTCCAGCATTAAGCTTTCAGCATCAGCTTTGAATTCTCTTAAAGCTGATGCTGAACTTCCCTTAAGTGGGCTCAGACTGTAACACTGTGTTCATAATTATTTTCCATCTCTAAACTATATAAACTTGAAAGGATTTACACATTATCAGAATAATGAGGGAGGGTGTGGCCTAAAGTGACCAACACCCTATATTGAGGTGTGCATAATTATTAGGCAGCTTCTTTATCTCTGATAAAATGGGCCAAAAAGACACTTAACGGACTCTGAAAAGTCAAAAACTGTAAAATGCTTCTTAAAGTAGCTACGCTATTGACGTGAGATCACCGAACAATCAAACATTTTATTGCAAATAGTCAACAAGGTCGCAAAGAAACATGTTGAAGAAAAAAAAGACACAAATTAACTGCTAAAGACCTGAGAAGAATTAAACATAAAGCTACCTCAAACTCACTGACCTCCAGTACAGCCATATTCCAGAAATGCGACCTGGCTGGAGTGTCCACAAGCACAATGTGTTCAGTGCTCAAACACATGGCCCAGGTAGAACAAGGAGGTCTAGCCTATAGGAAGCCTGAAACACAACCACCACTCAACCAGACTCCCTAACCTAACCCTAACCATAAGTTGAAACGTTAAGACTGGGCCACGAAATATCTGAGGACAGATGTTTCAAAGGTTTTATGCACAGATGAAATGAGAGTACTCTTGATGGACCCATGACCGCATTACTAATGGGACAGACCTCCATTTTGGGAGAGAGAGAAGGAAGGACGTTTTGGCTGTGATTCGAACTGGGGTCTGTCGCTTAAGAGCAATGCTCCATATGGCCTACACTCTAACCACTACCCCACTGAGCCAGCCAAGAAGGCCATGATTTTTTATACAGGGAAATACTCCATCATATACATCCGAGTCCTCCACTTCATAGCTAGCCAGCAAAGGTCTTAAAGATGACAGAATAATGACACAGCCTCTTCTTCACCTGACCTACACCCTAGTGAGAACTTGTGTGCTTCTTAAATTGTGATATTTACAGTGAGGGAAGACAATACACCTCTTTGAACAGTATTTGGGAGGCTGTGGGTTGCTGCTGCACAAAACGTTGATCTTCAACACATCAAGAAAACTTCATGGATGGAGGGCTCATCACAGCTATTGAAAAGAATAGTGGTTATAGTGGTCACTGAATATTTTTTGAAATGCCAGAAGTGTTTATTTGTAAATTTTGCATTGTTTACTTCCTATTCTTACTCTAATAAATGAAAATAAACAAGTGATATAAGACAATTTTAGTTTTTCATTTAGTTGCTTATAATTGTGCAAATGTAGATATTCTCCTGAGAAATCCAAAACTCACTTTTTCATACTTAAAATATTTAATTTTGAGGTTTGTTAAGATTTTGGATTGAGTGAAAACACTGTATATGCTCTACAATAAAATTACTCTTCAGGAATACAGCTTATCTAATAATTATGCACAGACTGTATACATACATATATACTGTATTCATATATAACTTTATTACATCTTCAAAATCTGTTCATATCATCCTCCAGACTCCTGCCCCCCTCCTCAGCACAGTCTGTAGCTCTAACACAAAAACAACACTAGATGGCACATTTAAAATGGGGCTATGGGGCCAAAAACAGCAAACGCAGTCCGTATCAAGCAGACAGATGGCGATATTGCCACAGGGATGCTGACTTGCACATTTAAGAAAATGATCCGTTTTCTCAAAAAAAAAAAAAAAAAAAACAGAGAGAGAGAGAGAGAGAGAGAGAGAGAGAGAGAGAGAGGCCCCATTCTGTCAGCGACCATTGATCACTGCGCATACAACTGCGCCTTGTGAAGACTGTGGGAGCATACATGCAACACTTAAATTGCCATGCCTTAGAAAGATTTGGAAAACTGCTTGCAAACTTCTTAATGTCGTGTAAAAATAGTTTTAGCGCTGTGCTATGCAAACCAGTACATAAGTACGAAAATGGTTAATATAAGTGACAAAAAGGATTAAACAGTGTGGTGCCCAGTTTATGTAATTTTGGCATACCCTGTCAGAGAAGCGAGAGGAGGCTTCAGCAGTCAGGAAAAGGTAAAAAAAAAACAAAAAAACAACACATGTATTCCTGACAGCCTATTGGTCCAAATTTTCCCTGTGATGCCACAATACTGCACACACGTGACCTCCCTGTTTTCACCCAGTCAAACGCATGTACTTAAAAGACAGGCTACTACCATTCACCACCAACACAAGCACGATTAACACAATATTAATGTCAGCAAGGTAAGCTCGCTGCTGAGGGGACTCCGATCACTGGACGTGGACCATGGCGGCTGCCACGAGCAGCAACACATCCACAGCCACGCTGCAGATAAAACACTCCACTATCGACCATACACGGAAACGCATAGATCCGAGGAGGAGGCAAGCGGCGCTGTCTTTTCTGAGCAACATTTCTCTAGATGGGCGACCCGTGCAAGACGACGCAGACAATCACAATGAAGAGGATAACTCTCTTGAAGCTAGGACTAGACATAGCCTGGTTTCTCCGGAGCTCCGGGCTTCTGGCTCGACTGGAGCTGCTGCTGCTGCTGCTGCGGCGGCGGCAGCGGCGGCGACCACGGCCGCCCAGGCGCTCGCCTTTGCAAACCAGGCTCTCCTCGCCAGCAGTCGGGCCAGTTTTGGGACGGGTCCCACAGCTGCCCCGGCTGGCACAGACACAGAGGGTGACGCCTTTTTACCCTCGACGTTCAGCTCGCCTTTCTCCGCGGTCCCAGCCTCGACTAGAGGGAGGCTGCAGACGTACACTCAGGGAATCCTACCTGCCCCCTACTCCAGGCAAGCCTCCCAAAACTACTGCCTGGACGGAGGACAGATAGCCAACTCTGCCATAGAGCTGCAGAGGTCAAGGTAACTGTGCGAACAGCGGTTTTATTTTAGTGGGGAACATGCAGTACAGTGTAAAGTGTGATATGATGATGAGGTGCAGGAGCTCCACAGTCACTGAAATGTACACTGATCTGATCATTGTAAGTAAACAAAAACTGTTTTCTTGCTTAAAGGTAAAAAAAAACAAAAACAAAGAGGCCGTCTGCCATTGCAAGCATGCAAAGATGCAGTCAGTCCTCCTGCATGTTTAGTAAAGTCACAAGAGTCCTGCAGACATTTGACAGTGTTTCATGTTTTCAAAATCATGTTGCATATTTGCAGTTATTAAGATGCCACTGAGAAACTCCTCTTATTGCATTTAGTTTGTCAGGAGCGATGCAGCCAGATGATTTTATTTGCTAATTTTTTGTGCAATTCATAACTTGGCAAATGCAGCACTTAGAAATCAGTTATTAAATCAAAGTCCCTCTTCAGTCATAAAAGCTTTTTTGTTCTTACTACTTCACTTGGATGTTTGATCTTCACTGTGCAGGACCAGTGTGCTAAGTCTGAAGCACTTTTTCTCATCCATCTACACATATATTGAGAATGGACTTCACAGTGAAACAGACATTTTTGCTCCCAGTATTTAACCTTTTGAAATCAACAATATTTGCATATTTGTATATTCTGGATTTCAATGATCAATGAGTAAAAATAATTTTAAGGTATATGAACTTTTTATGGAAAAAACATTTTCAGACACAATTTATTAAACCAAACTTTTTTTATGTCTTACAACACGACTAGAGGGGGCCTTTAAAGGTTTACTGACTGAATTATTATAAGTGTATGAAGAGCAGAGCTGCAAATGAAATATGAGTCCTATAGTCGGCTGTTTAGAAAATATACTTTTGGTTCTAAGCAACACTGGACACAACAATACACAGCAGGAAGAGAAAGTTTGCTGTTTGCATATTGAGTCCATGCAGGTGGTTATAGCCTTTATGACTGGGGCACATAACAGAGGTCCAACAGCTGTGGAGCTGTAACCTAATTTCCTTGGAGAGCAAACTCAGCACACCTCATCTGTTTCTGCCTTACATACTTGTTCATATGGTCAAATATGGCTAGCTCCTGAATTATTTTTAGTAGATGTAATTCCAAAACCTGGCACACACTTGCTGCGTGATGTAAACATCCTGTAACTCTACACCCTTGTTCAGCTGCACATTCAACAGGGGCTTGCTCCTCCATGTGGATGCTTTTTTTTATTAGCCCTCTTTTTCTAGCTTATCTTTGTGTCAGAGGCATGAGGAGAGTTTGGAGGGTCTTGCCTCGCAGCAGGACAGCTGTCAGTAACAGTCGTCTCATGGTTCTGTACTGTCAGAACCTGCTGTCAAATCCTCTCCACTCTGCTTCCCACTCAGAGCCCTCCTCTTACTCAAATCCTCTCCTCTCTCTGGTGTTGCTGCCAGACTTCTCAGGAAGCTGTTTCATGGTGAAACACTCAATAAGCATCTAGTTCCTCTTCCTGACCTCATGGAAAAACTGCAACCACTGTCTTTAATCTCTACATTAAATCAGTTAAGATGAAGAAATTAATCTTTTTTTTTTTTTTAATTGCTGATAACTTATTGGAAATTGACAAAATTGAAAAGCTTCAGTCCAGTCCAACAGCACGAACTACAGCTTCACAAATAAACTGCTGAACTGATTCACAGACTCAAAATAAATTTGGTTGATCTTAAAGTGCCAAACAAAGTAGAAAATTGCATTTCCATGACAACTCCTTCTGCCGAGGAAGATTGCATAATACCATCAAAAGCTCTGGAACAGATGCTAAATGGACATTGTGGTGTGAACTTTGTGTCAACTTTCAGGCTCGTAGTGAACATTGTTTGGTTCAAATGGGCACATGGTGGCACTGAATGGTAGTGAATAGTATATGCATGTGGTATTGAATTGCATTATATTGTATTTCACAACAATACCCACTGCATAGTTGAAATACATCTCAACCACAGTTAGTATAGTGTGCCATTTGAAAAAGTAAGGCTGATACAATACCTGAGTTTGGCTTGCGATTCCACAGTAATATATTTTCAACTGCTTTCTTTGAGGAATATAAACATCTTTTTCTTCAAAACCCTGTTTTTATTCAACAAAATGTTAAACATAAGCACCCATACAGGGAATGTGACTTAAGAAAATACCACTGAAATCTGGTAAGTTAGGAAATTTTAGGATTTGAATCCTATCAAAGCATAAAATATCAGTTCTTAATACTGTTGATACTCATTGCAGTGGTATACAACAAGTATTAAGAGTTAAGTGTACAGCTCTAACCACAATGTTGCATGTTTGGCATGCCTTTTCGAGTCAACTGTTCTGTTCTGTTAGTAAATACTGTATGAAGTTGTTAAAACCTGACTGTGCTCTAATTTTGGAATGTGCTTGGAAGTTGTCCACACAAAACGAATTCTAACGTGAAGAAGTAAGCAACCTGTTGATGGAGCATGGCCATATTCCACCAACGCGCAGACAGACAAGCACTCTGCACAGTGCCTGGTTTGTTTTCTGAGGGCAGCTGGTGGAAACGTGTCCAGAGGTCCCTGGCTGGGAGAGGCAGGATGCCCAGGCTTTCTGAGAAGCAGCCTGGCTCTTCGCTCTGTATTTTCTGTCCTCCACTTCCTCTCCCAGGGGCATAAGAGACACACTCTCCCCTCAGACTTTTTGGCCTTTACTCCGGCTCCCATTCAGGAAGTCACAGAGTCTCTGATGTGCCGCCAAAATTGACTTTCTGAGGCCAAAGCTGCTTTGGACCATATCCTCATCAGAATCTATTGCATGAAAATGATGGATGATTTAATTCTCAGCTTTCCCTCCACTCCTCAGCATTCATCCATCATGAATCAGCATGGCAAGAGCTGTGCTTTAAATATAGCACAACTATTACCATCTGGCCTTGTCTGCCTAAAGTGTAAGGCAATCTTCATTTCATGCTTTCTTCCCTAAAACACAGCCAGACTAAATCTTTTCACATCCTGTCACAGTTAAGTTTCCATCACACTATTACAGTGCAGAAGCATGTACTGTATTTTAACAACATTTTTTTAGCATGAGGCAGCAGAAGCTGTGGCTGGAAAACAAGCAGCACACCCATTATAATGGTCCTCTGGAGATTTTATATGATTGGGTCACATTCTTCTGGTTATGAGGTTGATTGTTGTTGGGTGAAGTCATGGCTGGCATAATCACGAGATTATATAAGAATACTTAGTTTTCCTTTACAGGGTCTCTCAATGCCTGAGTTGTCAGCAAATACTCAGTAACCTCCCCACGGGGTATGACCCACTGCAAATATATGACAGAATAACTAAAAGGGTCAGCATGTGTTTTAATTCATGCAGTTTCAAGATGGACTCCTGTTTTCCACCTTGAGGAGCTAACAGTGCAGTACATTGCTGTTGTCATTGTTTAACTTGTGTTTCTGTAAGTTACTTTTTACCCCAAACCTTTTATTTTTCCAATTTTTTGATTTGTGCATATTAGGACCAAGGAAGCTGAACTTCCCTGACTGGTTTAAAAAAAAAATCAGAATAACCACATTTCCACATTTCCAAGCTGTATTTGTGTGAAGAAGCCGAGAACATCAAAAATTTTTTTCACTCAGCCGCCCTTCAGCAAAATGGGAGACTCTGTCCTGTGGCAAACTGCCAACAGGGCGTACGTGTGAAACTGTTTAATCTCCACATCTCAATAGTCCACTTGAGTTTTATAGTTTCATTGCAAGGAACGACAAAGCATATCAATAGCTTTAAAAAAAACATTTTCATTGCAAGGGGATGGTATTAGATTTGCTGCAGAAATGGGTAATGCAGTGCGGGTCTTTATTTACTTGAATAAATTCACTTGAAGCAACAATAGCAGGAATTGTTTCAGAGACACTGAAGGATGCTTGTTGTTGCTCATTTACCACTGAGTTATACTGAGGCTTCTTTGAAGTGTCTGACTGGCCCTTGTTCATGTCAAACTGGATAAAAACAGACCACTCTGACCCTAGTTGGTAGCATTGTGTCTGAAGTCAGTGAGTGACCTGGCCTATGTTAGTGTTTTCAGGATTTTTATGGCCTGATGAACACATTTTACATTGAAAGGATGTCCTGCTGCTGTTCATGTACAGAAGCTAGATCAAAGTGCTCATAAGCAGAAATTGTATATTTGGCATATTTGTACCTTATTAAGTTGTCTTGACAGTGAAAGGAAGCAGTTGCCTATTTTACACATTCAACAGACAGGTAGAGACTTTAACATTTGAAGTAGTGTCAGCCTATGACTATGTCGCTCTCCTTTTTTTAGGTCTTTTTGACCTCCATTAACTCTTAAAGGAACTATCTGTCTTTTTAACTGCAACACTATTTGAGCAGTAATATTCTAACCGTGTCTTTTGTTTGGTACTAGTCACAGCATAGACTGAGCCTACCTTAAGTTGATGAGGGAGGTGAGAGTGAACCAAAACATTAAAGTTGCCAAAACAAAGAGCTGAAAGACACTAAAATTGTTTGTGATAATTCTCTGTGGGTACATTACTATGAGCATTCCATTTCACATTACAGTCATTTAATTTAATGTATTTATTAATGCAGCTTTAAGTGAGCTCAATTGCAGTAGATATTAAAGATAATGTTATTTTTTCTCATTAGGTAAAGACAATGTTATATGTCACATCCAACTTCACCTGGAAATATGTCAAAATATAGAAGCAAGATGCCATGTTTAGACGTTCATTTTTCAGAGAGCTTCATTTGACATCAAGTAGTTTGAGCATATGACTTAAATTGCAAATGAAGTTATGTACCATCACAATCATCATCATCAAGAAACTAAAAGCCTCTGTCATCTTTGACAACCTGTAGTTGTGGATCCATATCCAGACAATCCATCTCAGGCTGGTCATTGGAAGAGTATGATGCAAGACTGACCATTAATCACGTGATTCTACACGTCTGACCTTAAAGCAGAGGTCAGACCCTTCATAATGACCCCTTCATCTTACGCAAGTAGACAGTGGTGATGTCAGCTACTCTATTTATTAGGGTTTTACTGCTTATGCCCTTTATCAGAACTTGATGTTCTTTGCTATAGTTTATGATCATTAGGGTAATAATATAAAGCGCAGAGGGTTGGCTGATTTAATGGCCCTCGGTTTCATGTCTGCTTCAACAGTCTGGCCCCTCTTGTAAACATTTATCTGACCCCATCTTCTTGGGTGTACAGCATTCACTCAGCTTATGTTGGTTTAAACCCAGAGAGATCCTCAAGGACGGAGTCATCTTTCGTTAATTTGTCCTCAAGCTCTGTTGTTTATTAACCAGCCACTCTGTGTTACGCTTCACTGTCTCTCCCCTCAACTGAAATGTTCAGTGAAGAGGGGGTTGGTCTGGCCGAGTGTCTTCAGTTTGTCCTCATGCTGCAGGGTCTACAGTATTACAACACACGGTGTATTGTAAAAAGAGATAATGCAAAGACAATGTACAGTGTGCATGGTGTCAACAGTGGTTTCCTTGTCTTTTCTAAGAGTAACACTGTTGCAGATTTATTTATCACTTGATGACAGATAGACCCCATGGGAGAATGTATCAGATTTTTTTTGTTATCTGACCACTAATGTGTTAATTTCCACTCATTTAAATGTGGCCACTTTGTAAAGTCGACTAATGAGTTGGATTAGGTTGCTATTGTGGTACTAAACATGGAATTACAACCTAATTTTGGAACAACTCAGGCATACTTAGCTATCACATGTGGGTTTGTTTCTGAAACTGGCAGCCGATCATAAAAAAAAAGTAGTGCTGCAGAATTAGCCTGTTGAGTCATGCAACTAAAGTGTGAAATAAAGGCCATCTGTGACAAAAATGTGTTACACAAAGTACTTGCAGAGCCAACTTGTTATCCTCTCAACAGCTCTGATCCTGGAAAATTCTCTGTGATCTGCTCAAGATTTAGGAGTGATCATTGACCACACAGGCACTGCACTGTGCTATTGATGGATGATGATCATAACTCAACTATCCAAAACTCATTTTTGTAAATGAACCACAGAACATACATAGACAGGTGATAATTTAACTGTGGTGTTTGACTTTTGTTCCAAGGCACATGGTGAGAACACGCTTATTGCTTGAGCTGGGCATTGAACCATTTATTGAAATTCGTGTATATTGGGGAGTATCGAAAAATACCTTCAAAATTAGACATTGAATTCTTACTGAGATTCTATGGTTTGTTCATTTATTTTTGGATCAAATATATCCTGATCCAAATCAATGGTCTTGTATTTTATCCAGTGGGTTTACATTTATATTCCTCAAGCTATGGTTTTTGAAGTGGTATTGTAGAAACTTTCACATCATATTGGCACAAATATCCCTGAACTGTTAGTCACTGAAAGATATTGATAGTGTCATTCAGTTTCTTTGTAGTTTTACAATCCACTCTGTTGTGAATGGCATCTTTATCCACTTATTGAACCATTGCTTTCCACTAAGTAGGTAAATGGAGATTTTGGTAAAAAAAAAAAAAAAATCCCTCTAGCTTTTGCGATTGCTGATACCTTCTAGACTAACCTCAATTTTCAGGATAATGACCTCTAATGGATTGTCTGTGCCCACCCTTGCATTGCTGTGGAATTGACTTTGGTGTTGTGCCTTTTAATGAAATTGCTTTGCGGCCTGCTGTATTTGTCACAGCAAAACAGCCATTGATCATAATAAGGATTGTTATTATTATTTTGCCAGAGTCAGTTATTCTTAGAGCTGTTTTTAGATGTTTTTGGAAGTTATTTCTGAAGGCTTTTGTATTAATGATGTTTCTTCTCATCCTCTCACCTACAACTCTCTCTCTGCCTAGACGAAGACTCATCTCTCAGCGCTCTTCGCTTGAAACGCTTGAGGACATTGAGGAGAATGCACCTCTACGCAGGTAGTAAACTTCATATATACCATACACATGTGCTTTGCTATTACATATTTCTGTCTAAAAAGAGCCTTTCAGATCAGTGTAATGTGCCTGACACAGTTTCTCTGCTTTTTGACATGCCAATATTTTGTTTTACATTTTAGATGCCGAACCCTATCGGGTTCACCCCGACCAAAGAGCTTCAAGAAGGTCCATTTCATAAAGAACATGAGGCAACATGATATGCGCAATGGAAGGTATGGAGGCAAACAGCGTTGTCCTTTAGTCCTCAGTGGATAATAACAAGCTGCCCCCAGTCAATGAACTGCAGTTTGGATGTTTCTCACATTACACATCTCAGGCGAGCAGGCTCGGCCCATACAGCATGTCATTCAAATTTACAGATAAAATGTAAAATCAGTCAATTTAATATGTTTTACTCACTCACTTTTGTAGATTTGTAATCACACCATGAAATCACTGACTACTAAAAGCAAAATCACGATACTGTCATCATATAAACTTCAAATCTCTGATCACATACTGTACATATTTTGGCACAGTTGTTGATGTTTTACAGTTTCATAAAATAAGTCCAAGCCAGGAGACCTATGAAGTTTTAAGGCAGCTCTGGTAATTATTTATTATTATCCCTGTAACATTCTTTGGATTTGAAACATAATTCAGCAGTTAGCCTTTTTTCTGGATGTTTTGTGATGCAGAGTCTAGTTCTGGTGTATTTTGCATTGAATAATTTTAAGTGCATTTTAAGTGTATTTGCCAATCCTCAGGTCTATTATTCAACATTTGGTTGCTTTGGACAAGCATATGAAGATAGCACAATAACAGAAGCATGAAGCAGTCAACTTGTTTACATAGTTTATGTTTTGGTGAGCTCTACTTGTAGAATTAAGTCATCTGATCATTTTCCTCTGATGCATTTTTATATCCACATCTGAGGTGGAAGAATGCTGAGCTGGATTTTCCACAACATTAAGAGCTGCTTGTTGATTAATTGGCTTTTTTGACTCATGTGTTGTTTATATTCTGATGATGATTTTGGCTGAGTCATGAAATTTTTCAAGGGTCTAGGAGCTGTAGCTATTAAATGAAGGCGTTTTGTGATTGCTGTGGTGTTAGCGTCAGAGCTATTCTGCCCCCTGTGCTGTTGACATCTGGTATCTCTGATTGGATACTACATTCCTTTTTACATCAGTACAAGCCAATTTAGTTTGAAAACAGCATATGTTTACTCCTAAAAATAATATCATGTAACAAAAAATGCATCGTTTGTTGCTCCCAAACCACTGACTACATGCTATATATACTGCAAAACAACACACTCAAGTCTCAGTTCATTCTCCTCATTCTAATGTGTTACTGTACACTCTCTCCAACTTTAACCTGTGGATCTTGTCAGATAGATATTGATTAGCTTGTTTGCCATTTTTGTTTTTATAGGATAGTCCTTATCAGTGGCAGAAGATCCTTCTATAGTGTATTTTCTGTCCTGCCCTATCGAGATTGTAGCCAAGCAGGGTATGTATCCTACAGCATGCTGAACTTTGTAACTTCCTCCAGCCTGTGCTCCCTCTTTCCCTTTGTTTTCTCATCCCTTTTTTCTATGGATGTACTCTCCTTTGACTGGTGCATACATCACTAAGGGTTGGTTTTGGTGGATGCATTTTTACTTTTTTAAGGTTTAATAAGTAAATAAACAGTGGATTGCAATAAACTTTCAATGCTTAATTTTGAAAAGACTATACTGTGGCCTAATGCTTATTGCTTGTGTTGCTTTTTTCCATAATGGCTCTGGTGGCTTTTGGGCACTCATCCTTTTTTGTTCAAGTCAACCCATTTTTGTCTGTTGCAACTATCGCTGGCTTTGCTGTGTAGCATTTAAGGTTCACTTCTCCTGAGGTGTCTGCTCTTCACAGATTTTAAAATTGTAGTCCTCAGTAGGGATTCATCATCATTTACTTTCATCTGTTATTCACTGGTCTAATGATTCTGGAGTTTCTGTTGTGTTTTCACAGCCACTACAGTTTGTCATTAACTATTTTTGTCTGTTCTGTGCCTGGGTTTAGAGTTTACGTGTCTCTGCACGAGAACAGAAAACATCTCTGGCTTATGTGTAGACATCGCTTGTTTTCTTTCTTTTTTTTTTTTTTTTTTTTTTACACAAGACTGTAATGGGAACAAACACTGCCTCTCAGAAACTCCCACTTGGTTTACATGGGTAGAGCTCTGATACAGCTGTGGTCCTGATACACCATAGTCACATGAAATGGTATGTTTTGGAGGAAGTCAAAGAGAAAAGGGACAGATAAACACCAGAGAATACAATGCACAGAAAGAAAAGCTCCATACTGGGGCTTAGTGAAGAGCATAAAAGGCTCAATCCGTTTGTGGAATTTCCTAAGCCAGCCAATCAGTGCAAGGTCAAGGGTTAATAAGCCCCCAAGGCTATCCAATATGCACATTTGACTGTGGATTGCTGCTAATTGACAGTTTACAGTTAGACTTTGGCTGACTCAGTCAAGTGTTGTAACTGAAAAACAACATTTTAATAGACGACTGTGCTCAAACAACTGATCGCCACTGTTTCATACTTCCTGTCTTTCCTCATAACTATTGTCAAATTTTGAGATGTATAGTCCTAAATATTTTTTCTAAAATGTGGGGACATTTCAGTTATTATAGTAGCTTGTTTTGGTAATATAGTATAAATATAGGGAAATATGGTATGTGAAATATACTTATTTACTTTTCAACCAAGATTTAGATGCAAAGATCAATGCCTCACTTGTATCCTATAGCTTGTGAATATTGGTTACAATTGGTTGGCTTAAATTAGCATAAAGACTGCAGGGAGAAACAATTGGCTGGCTCTGTCCAAAGGTAAAAAGAAAAGCTGAAATCTCAAAGCAAAAAATAGATGCAGTAAAACTGCAACTTGTCATTTTTACATTTCCGTTTTTATATGGAACAAAACAAAGAAGATGTAATGGAGTGAGTCAGGCTAGCTGTTCCCCTTGTTTCCAGTCTTTATGCTAGCTATGCTAACAGTCTGCCTGCTCCAGGTCATATTTAGCATGCTAACATGAGAATGGTATGTATCCTGGCAAGAGTAAGCATTAGGGTTGGGCTGATGCAAAAATGTTCAAAACTCGTATAGTATTAAGCAAAATGCCATCCTAGTAAGACTGAATTTTGCCACTACATGTTACATGTGACTCAACCACTACCAAGAAGAACATAACGAGAGCCAGTGTGTAGCATCACCAACTGAGTCACACATTGTGATTTTATTTCACAACAACTCCATAGCTCAGCCATGGCATGGATATGCTATGCTAACAATGCTAGCTATGCTAATTAGCTGCTAGCTGCTAGGCTGTAAAATGATCCGTTGCCTCCAGGTTTATTTGGGGTTATCGGTGAGATCTGGGCTGTTAGTCTGGTTAAGCCTACCTTTTCCAGCTCATCTTTGGCATCCAGCTGGGTAGACAGTAGCAAATGACCTTGTCAGTGTTGGTGCCTCTGTATGAAATGTAGCCTTCTCATAATTGCAAATACTGGTAAAGACAGTTCACATAAAATCAAACCAGTTTAACCTATACGTCAAAACCAGGAACGGATCCAAACCTAATAATCATGTTGTCATTTAACAAACTGTTGTTTTGATGGGAAGGAAAACATTTAACTATGCTGACTGTTTGATTGGACATTTGTTTAAAGTGTGGCAATGTCATGTCACTGCTAAAACCTCCTTGGGCTTGAACCATAGAGGATTGACCATGGCTTTTCTGTGTGGACTTTGCATGGACTGCATTTCTGGCAGTGGAGTAAAAGTGAAGTTTGTCCATGAGCCAAAACAGTTAGACCAGGTCATTTTCAGAGGTCACATTTCCTCACAGGAATTCCTGAAGTATAACTTAATAAATCTCATAATATTTGAGTTATGGGTGATGCTTAGGCAAGGCTGTGGCATGATATAAGCATGTCAGCCCAACCCTTACCTAATACTAGATTTAGCACAATGAGCACTTGCATAAATTATAACACTACTAACATCCAGATATCCGAAGCCAGTGATTCCTATTCATGCATGTTACTAAGCAATGTCAGCTTTCCTTTCATTTCTCCTTATTCTCAGCCAACTGAAGCACAACCTTTTTTTATTTTCTGGATGGCTTCATAGTAAAGCTCTCTCTCTAGAAAGCTTTCTGTCTCTTATGTTTTCCCCTTTTTATTTAATCTCCACCCCCTACAAAGACGTATGCTGCCTGGGGATCTCCATGTCTCTAATGCATCTGTCAACATTGTGTCCTGATGTGCTTGTTTGCCAGATAACACTGTTTTTATTATAACAGTTTGGCCCCACATGTCATCAAAACACTGCATGTCATGTGAGGGCCCACTGTGTCATTTCTTCTATTTATCTGGGCTCCACTTTGAACAGAAAGCAAGACTGAATCAGGGAAGATAAGCACAGTGTAGGAAAACAAGACAGTGTTACGATTCAATGTCTGGTGTCATTCTAAAATTTCAAATCAAATATTGCACTAGAGTAAAGCTGTAGTTAATATTACATAAACACTGGTGCATATTTGTTTTGGATTTTATTTTATTCTTTGGTTAAAAGCTATTATTTTGTTCATTCTGTCATTCTGAGTATTTTGGTTTTCAAGCAATCTTTTGATGTTAAATTTTAGATTACCAGAAAGGATTAGTCTTCAGCTTGCCATTAAGTCTTCGATATCAGTTATTCAGTATGGCAGAGTGTGAAGAAAGCAAACTGCAGGCGTGTAATCTTTTCTGTCAGTGCTCACAGGCTGCATTAGCCTTTGCTGACTGTGACCTAAAATTATCAAGTAGAATTAAATCATAGCAGTAACCAGTGTTTAAGTAGTTAATTTTAGTACTTGTATTACTGCTGTGGCTAATATTTTACTTTTCTTCTCATATTCAAACATAGAAACCAATTAAATATGACTCAATGGCACTCCATGTAGTAGCTCCAGTCTATATGCTCTCAGTGGCATATGGTAAACACTGACATATCTATTCATATAGAATTTGCTCAGTTGAGGGCTTTCTACTGTTTGCTCCACTGACACACTTTACTCTCCAGACGTCTGTTTTCTACTTCAGCAGAACATTTGACCTTCTGCAAATCTCCCACAGCAGTATGGCATTTCAGGTGTTGGTGAGGCAGCAGCAGAGTTGGAATAGACTGGCCTGCTAGAAGGAAGCTGTACTCTTCTCTATCCTTCCTCCCAAGGGTGCACTTTATTCCTGATTGCCCTGAAATGCACCAAAAGACACAGGCAATTAAAAAAAAACTAGGCCAGCTGATGAACACAGATCGATTAGAAAGCCTGTCTTTGAGGTAAAGATGGAGAAGTGAGTTATAACAGGCCTCAGCAACAAGGTTAAGGAAAGACATGGTTAAAGAAGCTGCACAAATGGTTTGTATGGTGAAAGCTCTAAAAGATTTTGTGCTTATCAGGGATGTAAAGCTGGAAGGAGGGCGTCAGCGACACCCTTCAGGAGGGGTCAGTGCCAAGGAGATGGTCATTGGGCTGGAGGGAGTGGAATTAGGAGCTGATGGAAAGGTGAGAAACTGACAGAAATGTTTTGTATGGCAGGGGGAATGGTTTCAACTTGTCTTTTATTCAGTTTTTTGTACTGCTCCTACATATTTGATCTTAATTCTAGTATATCATTTCTTCATTTACTCACATTCAGTGTTGGGTAAGCAAAATGTAGAACAACATTAATTATCTACAAAAGAAATGAAAGTGCAGAGTGGAAACTGGATAACTAAATGTTTTTTTCTTTTGTAGCTAAGAAGCTACTGTCTGCATTTTGAGGAAACCGAATTTCAAACTATTACAAACACTATAACAAATACTGGCAAAACTTTTTCAGGCACTGATTTTCACTATGTGTATGTGTTGGTACATTCAGAATTATTTCCATCTTGCCATGTCATGATGATGATGATGCCTAATCTAGTCTAATCTAGTCTGCCAAATAACTTTAAATACAAAAAAAAATACATTCTCTATGTGCTGATTATTCAGTTCTCTCTTGTTATGCCACAAAACATTTTTTTTTAGTATTTTTATATAATAATCCCTATCTTTTTTTCTTCATGTGAACTGCTTTCACATTTTGATAGCTTGTCTTGAGCTCAGGGGCTTATATAAAGATGTATCCAATCAAATTTGAATTAGGATGACAAAAAGCTAACCTTCTTATAAAACCGCACTTGACTGTTTGTGTGTCGTCGTAGTCATTTGAGAAATTACTGCAAGCCCATATATTCAATTTCACTTGGAAATATGTCACAGTTGAGAAGTCAAAGACACTAACTTTTGTTTGTGACTTAAGATGCTAAACATCATCATCATGCTGTGATTTCAACAAAGTGAGAAAATAAACTGTGTGGTGTACTGTGAGGTTACATCTATAATTTAGCACACTTTTTTATCATACTTTTCACAGCAGAATATTAGTATGTAATTGCAGGGAGCACTGGTACAATTAATTATATTAATAATTACTGTATTCTTTTTAATTAAGTCAGCTCCATGGCTCTGGTATCGTGTTTGTAAACTGGGGCAGTTTCCATAAATCAGCCTTTACTGATAGGATAATTCAGGTGTAACTCGCAGAGCAAGAAATGGACATTACATCTGCACATGTATTGTTTTCAGACTGTGTCCTACACCCAGTTCTTATATCCCACTAATGTGCTGGGTGGCCGAAGAAACACCATCGACTCCACGTCATCCTTCTCTCAGTCTCGCAACGCCAGTCATCGTAGCCTCAGTTTGGGGCGAGCCAACAGCAACCAGAGCAGCCTAGACACAGGTTATTCAACTTGTTACAAAATGTTATGGTTCCCTTGTTCCACACTTGTTTTCTCCATTATCCAGTTTATTAATATTGGAAAAGAAATTGCGCAAATATTCATTTGGCTAAAGCTCTGCTGTTATGTTTGTTGTCATGGCAGGGAATGATTTGGTTGACTTCCGCGAGTATGACCCCAATCTTCTGGATGACCCCCAGTGGCCATGTGGAAAACACAAGAGAGTTCTCATCTTCCCCTCGTACATGGTGAGAAAGTACTCTAGCAGAATCTAACACATACCACCAGTAACAACAACAACAACAGCAACTGCAGCCTTTTTCTCTTGAGAGCAGAAAGGAAAGGTTGTTTTATATCCAGTACATAATTCACTGAAATAGATCCACTTCTTTTTTTGACATGTTTTGTTGAAATGTCCTACAGTAACTCACTGTTGATGTTCTTTTTCTTTTTTTTTTCAATGCTTATTTTTGCTATTCAGAATCGTTTGTGCTCAGCTAGCAGCAACAAAGAACAATAACACACCGGAATGATTTATCTACCTCAACAATTTCTTCTAAAAAGTCCTCCTGAATTTTATCAGCTTTGTTTGATAAGCAGCTAGGAGGATGTTCCAGGCAGTTTTAATCAGCAAGGTCATTGGCCCAGACTCTCCCACCTTCGGGGGCCCAAATGAATAGACATACTTTATATGAATACACATACTTTATCCCCACGTAGAGGGCATTAGCTTTTAGACAGCCACTCCACCAGAGTAACAGCTAGTGTTTGTGTCTCAACACTAATCACTCTCACACTTTTCCGGAAAAGAACGGATGTTTTCTTGTGGTTGGCGGAAAAGAACAAAACCCTGACTAGACTCCCTCCTCATTCTTTCCTGGGCTCTGTTTTTGTTACGGAGACTGGCAGAATACACAACAAGGACTGACATAGTTGAAATGTTCAGTCAAGGCCAGGCTATGTTGAGGTTTTTTTTTCTCTACTCCCTTCCTCCAATTGCAAAACCCAGCATTTCACAACAATGGCTATTGTGTTTACTACAGGAATGGAACCAGTAAATTCTCAGCATTTCACAGGTTTAATACTAGTTGATACAACTCCCTAACCTCACCTTCATGTTCAAGCAGAAGATAATATTACAACTGATTTAAACCTTCATTCAAGAAAAAACAGCCTGTTATAATTTTAAATGCGGTAACAGAGTATGTTTATCTTGTCTTTGAACAATAGTGTTTATGCTTGGGGGGTGAAAACGGGGAATAATGTGTTTAATGTGGTGATATATAGTAAGTTAGGTTGCTGCCCTGATTCATGTTCATTTCTCAGACCTATAACCATTGATAAAGCATATCCGTTCTCCTTCTGGGTCATGATCAGTAGCATGGTGTTGGGGGTGGATACCATTATTCACACTTCATGCAGTGCCTGCAATACCATACATGCATACGCTAATATTTTTAGCACCACAGTGTGTCTTTAGCGCACACTCTGTAGACACATTATTACGGGGTATTTTAATGTTCTTTGTACATCTTGTTGTCTTATTCTTGGTCATAATTTTTATTGGTTAGGATCTGGGTCAACAGGTCAGACAAGTTGTAAACAAACCAACATATTATTTGTTTAGTAGAATTTAGACATAGAGGTCAACACAAGGTTACCACAGAGTGACTCTAACTCATTGGGCAAAGGGTATGTGTGTTTGGTCGAGATAAAAATTGGGTGCATGTGTGGCATGCGTTGATATACTGTGTACATGCCAGTCTGTATTTAAATGAGTGAGGGAGGAGGGAGAAAATAGAAAGAGGGCAGTACACAGGAAAAAAGAAAGAAAAGAAAAGTAAGGCTAAATTTAAACACTTTAAATGCCAAATCATGTGTACTATTTTATTTGGTGACCAAATAAAATGCAAAAAATGCAGTGTGGAAGTTAAGAAGTTGAAAATGTGAGTGCTTGCTACAGACAGTTGTGATAATTATTTTACATTCCCCCAGTTTCCTTCATCAAGATATAATTTGCTAACTTGGAGTTTTGTGTAAAGTGTGGTTGATCTTCTCACTCCTTGTATTTCTTGCTCTATTGTACAAAATAACAGTGTTTTCAAACCTCAGCAATGTAATTATAACCTATAGAAAGAACAATAGAAACAGCAAAGGTCATTTTCTTGCCTATAGAACAGCTTAAATTTAAACTTATTTGACGAAGTGCTGGAAATGCTCTTTTTGTTTGACAAGGATCTTTCCCCAAGCAGCCACTCAGCATATTGCCTTTTAATGTGACTCATCCATTTGGTACTCACAGCATGTTGCAGCAAGTACTAAGGATTATTATTTTTTGTGAAAAAAAAGCTTTTATGAACGGATGGAAAGTACTTGTAATCGACTCTGTTTTGTGTCCTCTGGGTTTTTTAAGACGCACAGGTAACACCAGCACGCAGTAAAGCCTCATTGTGAGATAGTGGAATCCAACACTAGTGTGTGAGGATCCAGTCACCTTGCTCAGTGCTGAAAGCATGGTCATTTTGACACCACCTCTGGTTTTCCTTTTCAGACCACCGTCATTGAATACGTCAAACCCTCTGACCTCAAAAAGGACATGAACGAAACCTTCAAGGAGAAGTTCCCCCACATAAGGCTAACACTCAGCAAGATTAGAAGGTAAAGCAGGCTGAAATGTATACCTTTTTCACATTCATGAAAAAACAGATAACCCCTGTGATTAAACCAAATATATGTATAATGTAGAATGATCATTTTAACTCTTTTTATTCCTATCCTTTAGTGTTTTCTCTCCCTCATTCTCTCCATTTTACCTCCTTACAGCTTGAAAAGGGAGATAAGAAAACTAGCCCAGGACGAATGTGGTTACGAGGAACCAACAGTTGCCATGGCTTTCGTCTACTTTGAAAAACTAGTTCTACAAGGCAAACTAAACAAACAGAATCGTAAACTCTGTGCTGGAGCTTGTGTGCTTTTGGCGGCCAAGATTGGTGGTGATCTAAAAAAACATGAAGTGAAGCTGCTTATAGATGTAAGTAAGACCTTATATTTACCTAGAAACAGGATGTGATGTTAATGTTACTCTTCAACAAATGAGATTGAGATTAGTGTCTAACAGGGGTCAAACTCTAAAAACACTAAAATTCTCATAATGCAGCTCAGTAGGGTCTTTCCTGAGAATGGCACTGCCAGGCCCTACTTTTCAAACTTCATATTGCCAGTTTGTATCACAGAGTTTTGTTAAAAACTTAAAGTCTCAGGCAAACCTAAGACACATCTGTTTTCATAGACTTAGTAGTACTTTTTAGGATGCCACTTTTAATAAAAAAAAACCTGGCAACCTTTCAAATTCATACACCCCAAGACAATTGGGGGCAGCAGAGCACCAGAAAGCTGGGGTGTTCCATTACATTATGATAGTGCCAAATCAATAGTGCATTATCTGCGCTCCATTAACTAGCAAATTACGTAGCTTACTGGGACTTTGACCAAGTATTATAGCAATTTTGATATTGTTAGCACTCACTGTTTGCTTGAATAAATCCAGCCTGTGGACAGGCAGCACACTGTTTTCATCCTCTTATGTTAGACTGAGAGCAGACTCACTATAACCCTTGAGGTACAAAGTAATATAACAAGACAGGACTGTTAGCCGGTTAGCATGCTTACTTCATATCTCTGCAAAGCAATCTTTGACATGATCTCAAACCCCTATTTGGCATCGAGTTTATGCCACCTGCTTTTATTGCCAAATATTTATTTTTTTAATGCTGCAATGGGCAATATTGTTATCTTGAGAAACTTTATTTCAAGATAAGAAGTAACTATTATCACAAGAAAATAAAAGGCATTTCTTTATATCACATATACTGTTAATAAAAATGGGTTATCCTTGATGGCACTTCTGATTTTTGATTAACAGCACCTTCCTATAAATCACATCTGTGTCACAGCCAATAATATGATGGGATGTATCAAACAATACCTTTCAAACATTTTCTTAGACTCAAAAAAGGAAAGTGAGATGGATAGAATAATAAGAACCAACATATGACAGATTTGAGCCCACTTTAAGCCACCTAAAGGTTTTCCATGCTTCATTTAAATAGCTGAGCAGTCCATGTGAGGGACACACAGCAGCAAACAGGAATGAACAGATTAGAATGAGCGCCAACTGAATTATCTTGACGTCAACCTTTTGTTTTCTCACGATAATTTATATGATTAACTCGTAATCTCCAGATAGTGGCATTAAAAAAATAAATTGTTGTTTTCTTTTACTCAAAGCATTTAATGTTGCAAGAGTGCCTTTCCCACATAGGAGCTTCTGGAGTCAAACAGTTCAAGACACCCTTTTTAAAATGCCACAGACCTCAAATTTTTGAATAATGATAAATAACAGCTGCAACAAAGTAGTCTATGTCACTCCTTAATATGAATAAGTAATAGGAAATTTCTAAATTACTCTGTAACTGGCACTACTTTTTCTACACCTAACAGATGCTCTGCCCCATCTATCCCAAATGATCTGTTACCGCTGGTTAGGAGAAGTGCACATCAATTCTGTGTTAAGTATAGTTTGTGTTGACACAGGGCACACTTGCCTGCTTCCTGGCAGTGTGTGAATATGCACTCTGGTGCACAAGATTGTAAGTGTGGGTATTGGGAAGGATCCGTCATTTCACACCTGCCACCATTATGTTGTTGACTTAGGCCTAGTCCACACAAACACAGGTATTTTCGAAACCTCCAATTAAATAAAATTGGTGTGTTACTTTTTCTCCACTGTCAATTGGTCCACGGCAACACAATAACAATGATGACAGTGACGAAAATAATTGCAGTTTTCCTGTCTACACATGACTGCAGAAGCCAGACTTTTTGAAAAAGTTCACCGTGGACTCCGGTTACAAAAAACTCCGGTTTCAGGAGCTCACAGTTACGTGTTACATGCGGTTATGTGTGGATGAAAGGCCAAACTGTGCAGAGAAACACACATTTTCAAAAATACCCATGTTCCTTTAAGAGTACAGGGTAACTATAACCGTAAGCATGTCTCTTCCAGTCTTATCCAGATCTGCTGTAAGGTTATGCAGAGCCAGACTTTATGAAAGGCTACTTAAAATAAGCAGGTGTGGTTAGGATCTAGTGTCTATTGTTTAGCCTTAACTCTTTTATTTTTTTCTGACAGAAACTGGAGGAGAGGTTCAGAGTGAACCGCAGAGAACTAATAGCCTTTGAGTTCCCTGTCCTGGTGGCACTAGAGTTCAACCTGCACTTGCCAGAGCATGAGATCATGCCGCACTACAGACGCCTGCTGCAAACTTCCTAGCATTAGTGACCCATCAGGAGGACGACCATCAAGTTCTCCTCCTGATCTTCTGGTTCCTGCAATATCCATCCTCCCGCTTCTGTCCTCATCCCCGTCCCTGTCTGACAGATTCAAGGTACCGCTGGCTGCTTCTCGGCTGCAGCAACTCATCACAACCATCAACACTCTCCTTCCTCTCAGAGACCTGAAATCAGCCAAAGGGACACACATTTCTCCATTATTTGACTTCTGTAGTAATCACTACAAAGACTTCTGAAAGAAAGGGTTCAACTGTCTGCAAAACAAGTTGTTTTTTCTAGTTTGCATGTTTCCCTTCTCTTCATCTCCACTTTGTATATTTTAGACCTCTCTTGTTGATTAAGAGAGCTTTTCTGTTTGATTGTGATGGTGGACTTGTTTTCTGTTAAAAGCAACCAATGATTGTAACATTTTTTTTATCATCTCTTTTGATTAATCGCCTTTGTGTAAACTTTGGTATGATTGGTTGCCTCCTGGCCTGCATAAGATTTAAACAAAGCCTTTTTAAGTGGCTGGTTTTGACTGGACTGTTATTCTACAGAGTGACTCATCTTTTCACAAGTCATCGTCTCAAAAAGTGCACTTTTTTCAATATTGTGAGAGACACATAGGGGCGGGGGACATTTTTTTCAGACTTTTAACGAGCTTGGGAACTGACCCTGAATAATAAGCTGTGTTCATAAGCACCACACACACATCATTCGAATGGACATTTTCATTTGTTTTTCCCGATTTTTCTAGCCACAACTACCCGCATGAAAAAGCAACTGTTGTTTGTACACAGGTACTTGCAGACAAGATGGGACTTCCTATTTTCATTGAAGTATTCCATTCATTTTCTACCAGTCAAATGCTTCCTATGGACTTACAGCGACCAGACCCACTTTTGTCAGTGTCGAATTCCCTGTGCTCTATGTTAGAGTGTATTGCTAGCACATTTACAGTGCTGTAATAGGGTCAGGAAGGTAGTTCTTGTTCATGAGTGCTAAAATGCCATTAACAAGTGATCAGGATTTGGTATTTAGAACAGCAGAGTGCTCTGTTGTTGAAAGAGAGAATATCTTTTGCCTGTTGGCTACAGGTTAAGATCCTGTACCAGTAATTATCCTCCCTGCTGAAATGTCTTAGAGCAAGACTCCGAGTCCCAGCAGGATTCAGGGACTCTGCTGTTGAGCTGATCCTGACCTCTGACTGATGGGAACTCAAAACGAGATTCCAACAGGGATCAATGACAGATCACTCATTTGCAGACAACGTGAATCAGCATTTGTTGATTTGAAATCTCTTTAACAATGAGACCAATCTTTTTTTTTTTATTATTCCATTTATTTGGCATGTATCTCAATTTGATTTTTATTTTTTTTGTATTACCTTGAAATGTTCTGGACTGAATTGTGTGGTCTCACACAGTATAACCAAGTATTGAGAGACCACCAAATCAGAAGCACAGGCCTACTTGAAAAATGGTATTACTTTCTCCAAGTATTGATGGTATTTGAGTTACAATGATCACAAAGACTAAACCAAATTGTAATGAGAGGAGGATGGATCATGCTGATTTAAAGTGAAAATAAAACTGAGCTTATTTCTGTTTGCAAGCCCAAAGATTTTGCTGTAAGATGCACACTAAAGACTGTGAGGAAAGACTCATGGGCAACACTTATTACCTGTGTGTGTTTGTAAATAAATTGCTTTGCTTGTTCAATCAAGATGGACTCTGACATGACTTTTGCTTCCCCTGAATCTAATCTATGTTAAGTGAAAATAGAAACTGACAGCACTGTTTGTTACTTTAAAATAAACTGCAGGTTGTTTCATAATTCAATATCAATAGTTAAAGACTCATTTTCTGAAATTTAATTTATATTAAGCAGATTTAAATGAGTTTGAACTAAGTTACCATAGAAACCTATCTCCCTCAGACTAGCCTGGTGTAGGTCAGACTAGTTTTCAGACTTCACTTCAAGCTGAACCGGGTTGCAATCAATCTGCCACACTGAAACTACATTTTTCCCAACAAAGTTCCTCTTAATGGCCTCACTGTGACCAGTAGTCAGTTTATTTACGCGTCAAAGTCAACTTGCAGACTTATTGCATAGTTAAAATCTAAATTCATATCGCCTTCAGTCTGGTGTAATTGTACTTTGTTGCAGTTGACATACAGTACAAACACACAAAATTGCTGCACACAATTTTGTCTGCAGCATTGTGATCAATTGCATTTTCACTGCTGGTTATCAGGTAATTAGAAAAAGCAAAAAATAAGTGTATATAAATCAGAAGTGTAGATGACTAATCAATTAACTGCAGCATTTCCACATTATGGATCTTGGTATGTCACTTGAAAGAACCAAGTAGCAACATCTAGAAAATGCTCTTTATTGCAAAAAAACTAAATTGCCTGTCTGGAATCTTGTTTTATATTTTCAAATTGTTTATTTTCCAGCATTTATGCTACAAAGACAATTCCTATTACTCACATGAGACATGAACCCACAATACCAAGAATAAAACAGTTCTGAATTCATCCCTGCTTGTCAGGGCTCACTTTAGGTATATATAGAAGTTATTTTTGTTCTGTACATGGTGGTTGTCTGTTTTTGGTTTATTATCTTTACTCTCCATATTATATGCTTAACATGCACTGCTGTGTGGTCTTAGACATTACAACTGTGTCTTTGCAGCTGTTTTTTGTGAATGAATGTAATATATGCTCAGTGTGTCAAGTTTGT
>JANJYP010055550.1:0-17785 GCA_024605115.1 Rastrelliger brachysoma
TGAAAGTAGTGGTTTGGTCCCTCTGACTGATATAGTATCACCTATGTATTAGTTTTATCTATGACATCACTAGATTATTAATACCGAAGAGTCAGTGTTAGAGCAGCATGCTACTGCTGTAGCTGCTGGAGGTGGAGTTTCAACTATTTCATATACAGTCCAACTATAAATCAGCATTAACAGCTTTGAGCAGGTGTACTGACTCCCTGAACGAATCAGAAACTATTTCAGTAATAGTTTTGTCCTATGAGCTATTGTGGATGTTTTCTCTGCATTCCTCTTTTTAACTGCTGTGCTGACATTGTACCAAACTGCGACCCAAAAACCGAGGTACGAATGTAACCGTGAATTTTGTGTACCATTACACCCCTATTAGGATCAAATGTACAATAAGTTTTAAATCACACATTAACATTACTGAGATCATCTCTGAGAATAAAATGCTCCAAACTGCAGAGTCTGTGTTGCCCTTCAATGTAAAATGCTGTCTCAGGAAAGCACATGGTTGTGTCCAGACTCAACACACATGAGCCTGATTGTTTTTTTTTTTTTTAAAAAACATGGGACACTCAACTTGGTGTTCAGCAGGACAGAGTCAGACCTGCTGCCACAGTCTTCAGGCCAAAACCAATATGCTGGTTCCACAGGCTGAGAAACCTGTGGCCTCATTTATGAAAAGGTTTGCCATTTGTTTTTTTACCTAAAATCAAATCCACAAAAAAATATTTCAAATTGACCAATTCTTTCAATTTATCTTGGAAAAATGACTATCTATGCCATAATTGTCATCTTTCTTTTTTGGATAAAGCTGATAAATGTTTTGTTATACCTTGGCTCATGATTGTGGTTGTCCTACTGCCCTCATTGCCATCTTTTTTTAGTAAATCATTTCAAACTGATTGTTTAATGACATCTGGGAAAACATCAGAGAACATTTTCATAAATGCAGCCCTAAGTTGCCACACACAGGTCGACATCACAGCGAGAGGTACCTAGGCAGACCTCTGGGTATAGAAGAGAATATAGGCCTGAGTGTTGCACACCTCCTCCACACTGCAAACCTTCATCTCAGAGTCATTACAGTGGACCCAGAAACCTGAGGACAAAAGAGATTAAAAAAGTAAATACGCAACAGTGAATCCATGCACTAAATGACAAGCCTTCATACGCCATCCTTACCTCCTTCTGTATTGTAGCAGTATGCGGTGTAGTGCCCTGAGCCAAAGCCTTTACCATGATGCATAACTACAGCAGACAAATCGTAGGTGTAGCCTCCTCTGTGGACAGAGTGACCTGAGCCTGTGCAGCAGTAGGGTTTGATGTTCAGAACCTGGTCAAAGGCCACGTGGACGCCGATCTTCTCCCTATGGTTCCTCCCCGACCACCTGCCATACAACAGAGAGATGAATCACAGGCTCTATGATAAACATATTTGCTCTTTTATAAAAGTACTCTGTTTTCAGCCATAAAAAAACAAGAACAAACAAAGCTATAATTAAAAATGTTTCAAATACTACAAACTTGCCTGAAGCGTTTGAGGTGCAGCCGTAGAACCTGAGGTAAACGGTAGATCAGAAGCTGCTTACATGCCTCTGACAGAACTAAGGGCTTATGGGATGTTTTCCGTCTTTTTTCTGTCAGACCACAAAAAAGAAGATGGTGAATTATTTCACAGACCAATTTAAAAAATACACATTACTAATGTGAGGCTTTGCTTTGACACACTTTCTTACGATACACCAGGTTTTGTGAACAGTTAAAGAAAACCCTTTTGTGTAAGTTTCCATAGAGGCTGCCAGCCAAGTTTTCAAGTGACTGTCTCCTCCAGGGCTGTTCAACAGTGAGATAACACTCCTCACTTCAACAGCAAGTCACTGGTCCAATCCCAATGTTCCCCCTAAGGCTAAAGTCAAGGGCCCTCAGGCACTTCAGATGTCACCTGGTTAGTGCTTAAGTGTTAGAGGGCTCAAAATGGTATAGAATTGTTTTTAAATTGTTATTTTAATGCTTCCAGTCTCCCCCTGGCAACCCTGTATTAAATGTCACAGCACTATTAACACTGGGTGATTCCCTAAGGCAGACATGCATACTATCAGAAAGTGTGCATAAAGGGCTCAAAGGTCTTGGAGGAAGCATCACGCTCTTGGAGATTTGATGTGGGAAAGGCCTTAGCCCTCATGGACAAAAATGTGCCATGATGATTGGACCACTGTCCCCAGTCCTTGCTCGTCTGCTGAGGAGATGGACGGAAGTGTTGGAGGCTCTGCCTCTCAGTCACTGAATTAATATCTCCAACTGCAGCCTCCCAATTAAGAACTTTTTTTTTTTTTTTAAAGTGGAACTGCAATCAAAACTTCAAGACAAATTAAATCAAAAGAAACTTTAAATTCATACAGTTCAGATAGAGCTTCTCTTAGCACTAATGACTCACAGTCAAAGTCCAATTTCCTTTTCAGAAGGAATTTAATTTGCATAAGCATGTGCAATGTTTTCAACACACATTATTCAGAAAGCTGTATGTCAGGGTGTGAGGCTTATCGAGAATGAATCAGTCAAATACAGTGCATCTAAATTATTCTGAACTGGTGGAAGACGTCCTGATTGTGTTCATAATTAATTTCAATTTTTCAGTCTGAGCTGCTGAAGGAAACTCTTAACAACAGAGAGATAAAGAAGTCTGGCATGTTTTCAAAATTTTGAGGCCTCATTTTGTATTGCACTAAACACTGTACTTACTGTTGCAGTGGTTGCAGGCATAGATGCTGCCTTCAAGAGCCTCCATCTCTGTAAACTTGGACAGCATCTCGGTGAGGGTGCAGCTGCGCTGGTAAGCTGTAGAACCAGAGCCTTTGTCTATGCTGTGGTATCGCTCTGGAAACTCCAAAGACAAATCCCAGAATGGCTCCACTGTGTTAGACTTGTGCTTACAGGACAAACAGGTCACCTAAAAAGTACAATGAGAGGGAAAAAAAAAAATTCATATAACAAAGGACTCATGCTCTCTAGTTTAAAGATGTTTTGTTGCTTTTTGATGAAAACGATGGATGTCTTATAATTCATGTCCTAGTCTTTTACAGACAAAAAGCAGTTCATTTCTGTTATAGTTGTAGAGATATAATGGTGGACAGAGTCAAATACTTCATTGTAATGAGACATCTGTCTGATTCTCTTGTATTTTAACCCTTACATTCCTCTCGTACAATTTCTGATAACTGAAGCATGCTTTTAAAATTAAATGATTTTTGAATAACTCTTCATTGTCCAGAGTATAATATTCAAACTAAGCGTAGAAGAAAAAAAGTTTGTGCTTATAACAATAAAGTTTTTTCATTGCAATAACCAATGATTTCATGTGTTTTGTGAAATACACTTTCAAAAACATACTCCGCATTTAACATTGCAGACTGATAATTTAGGCTGAGATAATCATACTTTCAACATTATTATATCAGCAGGTGTTAAGTGTCTAGTCTCACCTGGCTGAGTAGCTGCCCATGAAAGATGGTGTTCAGAACCTTTAGCACTTGCTTGGACAGTTTCCTCTTTGTGATGGGGATAACTATCCTGCGTTTGGACCCCTCTGTGTCCAGCTCCTGCTGCACCTTGTCCAGTAGCTCACACAGGAACTCCTGGGCATCCTGCTGGTCATATCCACGGAAAGCTGGAATGAGGTTCCACACAGAGTGCAGCATAGCAAAGGGAGATACCAAAGACCACCGGCCTGACCACATGACCCTGAAAAGTGTATGCAACTCATGGCACAGAGACATCTGCTGGCGGGTGGAGCAGCGAGGCTCTTTGGGCTGAACCAGCTCGGCCGCCTGGGTGGAAGGTGGGGCACTTTCTTTTTTGCCCACCGGTAAATTCCAGCTACCTGCCTTCCCCATGCGTCCAAGAGGGCATCCTGACAGTGCAGTGTTACCACTGCTGACTACACCTCCTGCCACTCCCTTCACTCCCTGGGAGTGATTGGTCTTGGCCAGCAGCTCCTCAGTCTCACACAGGTCCAAAGTGAGAAAACACTCCCTGAATTTCTGCAGGTGGCTCAGCACTTGCAATATAGAGTTCATGTAGCATGTGTTCCCCAAGTTGCGGAGACCAGTGACACCTGGAGCGAGTCTCCGGCGTGTTACTGTGTGAGTGGAGTAGTATCGCCTCAGCTTAGCAGCTCTGCCATTCTGAGGAGCCTTACGGGACAGGGTTAGCAGGGAAGGCTTTTTGGAAGGAGGAGGTAGGCGTTCTGGAGGGTCGCGAAATTTGCGAGGAATGAGTGTGATGGTTGAACGTGGCGCCTGAGTAAGAAGCCTAGCACTCTTTCTGGGAGGGACATTGCCAAGCTCTTCCATGAGTCTCCTTTTTACCTCTTTCTTTTGTCGTCTAGCTTCCTCAAGTTTCTCTTTCCGCTGATCCTGCAGCTCCTCATGTTTGCCCATCCACCTCCGAAACATCTTCCCAAGAAGAGCTTTCCTCCTATGACGCAAGGCCAGCTGCATGGCTGGCTGTGGCCCACCTTCCCCAAACCAGGGGGTGCAGTCCCCTCCAGTCGAGGAGCGCAGTGAGCGTCTACCTGGGCTCCTAACAGTAGAGAGTGCCCCTCTGAGGAGTTTGAGGTCTCCCTCTGCATTGTCATTGAGTACATAGTCTCCACAGGCAAAGCAAAAGACATCCAGCTCATGCACCTCCATAGCCAGTGGGTGGTGTGACTCCTGAAAGTGTTTCAGCGAGTGCTCCTCCATGAAACGTCCACAGGCCACGTGGGAGCACTTGAGGCAGGCCCACACTGAATCTGTGGTGCTGCAGTCCACACAGTGCCATTTCTGTGGATTGAGGATGGAATGGTCGTGGCCCAGACGAAGGCGTCCCACGTGCTTACAACGATCCATCTCTCCAGATACACATGTGGCCTCAGTGATAGGACACACGTCCTGTAGCCTGGCAGCGACTCATTCTGAGGTCAGATTTATAGGAAAACAGGAAATAAGATTAGAATATGATTGTAGAGTTGAACAATTTGAATAATGATAAAAATATATACTTACTGTAAAAGTGATTGGCTTGTTCAGGTTTGGGAGAATACATTATCACAAGGAACTCAACAGCAATGTTCAGCCTTATCATCCATGTCCACTGTCTCCACCGGCACTCACAGGAACAATCTGAGGAACAGATGAAATTAAATTAACGGTGCAGAGTTGTAGGACAATTCATATTAATTACAGTAAAAGCAGTATGCTTGCTTTATAGTGTTACATACAGGACAAGTTTTCACATCAATGATGAGACAGGACAGCATTAATTATCTACAAACAATACAAGCAAGAGACAGGCTCAGATGACAAAAAGCACCTATTACTATTGAATTAGTGCTCCAGAACAGCTGTATGGTGTAATATTAGATCCTTGACAGTCTTGAAAACATATAAAGAATTAAATAGAGAAGCAACTAAGGATTGTGTTCATTATCAATTAATTACCAATTATTTTCACAAATTAATTCATAAAATGTCAGAAAATTGTGAAAAATATTGATTAGTGATGTCCTCAAATGCCTTGTCACAACACATAAATATTTAGCTTACTGTCATAGAAGAAAACATTCATATTTGAAAAGCTGGACTAAGAATTTTGACGCTCATAAAATTATTCAAAGTGATTAATCAACATCAATAATAATTCTTAATTTTGATACTTGATTAACTAACCTAATAATTGTTGTAGCTCTAAGGCAATCTATAAATTTTGGTCTAAAAATCTACTATTTGCAAACTATTTTAAATTGAAAGAATTTATTAAAAACTATAAAATCGATCCTGATTTTTTTTATATGACTGAAACAAAAAAATCTACCGCACAGAGCTCCAGTAACGGTACACTGTGTTGAAAACCACTTGATGCATGTCAGATTGGGAGAGGGTGGTTTTAGTTAAAGCCTATTACCCCCATATGTGCTTAGTCTTTCTTTCTGCAGGTTTCCCTGACTCTTAACAGAGATCTTGGGCCGAGGCGTGAACCATTGATAATGTGGGCCCCTGACTGAAGCCTATTGAGATATTGAGTGCAGCGCTTCATGCAAATAGACTTGATTCGAAATTAGGTAAACCAAAACCAGTTTCCTTTGGGTGACAGAGATTATGTTCATACTGTTCATATGCAGCATGCGTGATTAGGTGATGTTGTATTGTCTCTATTGAAACAACTAAGCACTTTACCAAACAGATAATATTAAAAGCGTTTAAGCAGCCTCAAATACAAGCAGAAATGTTGACATGAAGAGGAATGTCCATTTAATTGAGGTTAGCTTAAGTCAATTATTTACACCAGCGCTACCCGAGCTGCCAGTAATTTTTTAATCTTTGGTGTAAATAACAAAATCCACTACTTGCATCACTGAAATTTTAATGCAAAAGCGGCGTTAAGTTGCAAACTGGTGCCACTGGTTTCCAGCTACGTGCATCATTGTTTGTGGTGTTATGCTATTGAAGCTGCTCACGCACTGTGTCTATGTAACTACGCATCTAACGGTGATTATCACTATCGTTGTTTCATCCCGACTCTTTCTGTCCGGTGTTTTTTTTTCGCCAGTTGTCTGCTCCGGTCTGCTACTGCCATGCTAAGCTAACTTATTCCTCCATCCCCATGTCGAGGCAGAACAAAGAGCAGTCACAGAGCCACTCTCCACGAACATCCAACAACTTTGTTTATGAGAGGCAGCCCGGAGAACACTAAGTTAGCTCCCCCCGCTAACAGCTAGCTCCGGTAGCGGTGCACCGGGCTAACATTACCAAGATGTGTCTCAACGAATAACATTAACGCATATTTTTAAAACATAAATAAGAGCCGAGCAGCTACCGGTGATATCCTTAGCTTGCAGCCGCAGCCATGGTTAGCTCCGAGGCTAACTAAGGCTGCTGTCGGTCGGTAACGTTGACGGACACCGAGCACCTTAGCGCGCTAACGGACTGCGCCGTCCACCGTGTACAAACTCCCCGGTGACATTCACCACCGAGAGCCGCTTAATGAAGGATAGATTACCGCCGGGTCCTGTCTGTGCTCCTCACTGCGCTTGTAACATCTGACAACGGGGAAACTGTGGGCAACGTTACCATCGCCTTAGTCCGTCCCTCCGGTGAATCCACTCGGAGCCGCTTGTTGTCCGCCTCACTCAGATTGAACCACCTAACTCTCCGTCCGAGCCTCGACGCCGCTGCTCTCATTGGACCGGAGCTCAGCGGCAGCCCGGCGCTCATTGGTGGGATGGCGGAACAACAGGCAGCATGATGGACCGTCCGTCCGTCCGTCCATCCACCGACCGACCGACCGAGGGCACATGGAACAATAACCAAGGCAAAGAGGGATAAACTACGAGTCCCCGACCTCGGTGTCCCCAACAGCCCCGTGTTGTGTCAGCTGCCCGGTGTTAATCTGATTTAAAATAATGCATCAGAGGATGTGTACCACTTTAACACAAGCTCTTGGTTGCAGTGTATTAATCACATCAATACCTGACTGCACCAAAGTTTTCAGGTTTTCACACATGATGAAAAAGGGACTTTGAGGGACAACCTGAATATCTTATCTTATAACCACAATTGTTATATCAAGTCAAATGAATCAAGGCTTTATCTCTTGAAATAAAAGCATAATCCAGTACCCGTCGTTCAGATACGACGTGCAAAAGCTGATTCACGCTTATGTGTTTAGCAGACTGGACTACTGTGACCGCTCTTCAAGCTCTGTCATGTGGACGAGGCTAGTTTCAAAATCTAGACTTGCGACTTGTACCACTGCAAATGATAGTTATTCAATTCAACTACTTGTGTCCTTTATTAATCCAGCAGGGCTGTATGTTGGAAAAACTTGCAGTGGGGATAGGACGTGTTCAGCCTCTCATCTCCTCCAAATTTATCATGCTATGGTTTCCAAGTCCATACGTCATCCTGACGCCTTTAGAAAATGGAAACAATTTATCAAAAATGAAAATGTTCAGTGCTTTGCTATTTTCCCCCCACATTTTATCCCCGTGGATTCATTGTTTAAATTATAGTTTCTCAATTTTTCCAAGTCTGTCCTAATGCAGCTTCATTGGAGCACAAATGTATTTAAAATATATATGAAGCTTCCAGAATAGCATCATTATATCATGCAGATATCTTTCATCATTAGTGTTTTTAGTGTCAGAATCCCTCTTTCCACAGAAAGCCTATGTCCATTTAATGTCTAGCTAGTCTTAAGCCTCATGTAGGCTTCTGATAAACTTCATAATGCATTTTTTTAAAAAATGACTGTGTGGACAATTTAGGCCCCATCACACTTAAAGGGTGTCTGTAGTTAGTATGAACAAAAAGAATGATTAGTGTCTCTTTCACTGTTCACATGGGCCTATCTGTTGGGTTAAAGTAGCAATAACACACTGTAAACATGCACTTTCACATGTAAATGTTTTTAGTTATGAGCAAAATAAACATATTTACAGTATCAGGAGTAAAAAATGCTATTAATTCAGTAAGAATGGAGACCGACTTTTACATTTGTAGATTATCATATAAGGAACATGATTTTAACTATAATGCTTAACTATGATCCACTCCCCACAGATACTTTCCTGATTAAACATCTTCATAAAGTAATTAAACATAAGCCTAACACCTCATTATAAGAAATCTAATAAGATAACCTAATATAAAAACTACAATTATATCATTTTACTTGAAGCTAGAAATGCAGCTGCTGTAACTTCTCTTGAAGAGGTTACAACCCACCAAGAGGACATCTGAAGTATGTGGGTGTATCATTAAAAAAAAAAAAATCACAGATCTACTGTTCTTCACTAGGTATCTTTAATACAAGGTTTTATCAAATAAGAGGGTGTAATGCAGTGTTGAGGCTTCAGAAATGGATATTTTAAAAAATCCCAGGCTTTCAAAATTGCCTGGATACCTTATTGGTCCATAGGACCAGAAATAAAGCAACATCAATACAAACATAAAAAAAAAATAGGTCTCTCCATTTCACACTGACAATTCAACGCACATTACTTCCTGGGATTTGCAGTTTACGAAGTTTGTTGAACAACTCCAGGTACTGCGTCATGGTGTCAACGCTGTCTGCTGGTGCAAAAAGCCCTTCAGGCTTTGCAGCAAACACCGACGGCAGTTCAGGGATGCTGGGGCCAAGAAATGACTGCATGAACTCCTTCAAGAGATTCCAGCAGTCCCCTGGAACCACACAGGGACAGTACTCCACCTGAGGAAACACAAGAGTTAGTACACAGTCCCAGTGGGTACAATCTAATGTTTGCACTTCTGCGAGTACGATCGAGCTGTGTGTACTTACCTCTACTGATATCCCTCGTGCACTGGAGCTCATTGTCACAGTGCCAACTTTTATCAAGAAGTCACAGTAGCGGTATCTTGAACCTCGACACTCTACCTTGTGGCCTTTGGCATTTTGGAAGTGGCTTTTTAGCTTCACCATGAGAACGTCAAAGTTGGCATCTGCTACGAGACAGGGTCCACCTTCAAACAGTGCCAGGCAGCTCAGGGGAGTTTCAGAGTTGTGCATCACATACAAGAGCTTGGTAGGCTGACCTGTAAAATGAATAGGTAAGACAGACAGTCAGAGGTGTTGATTTAGTTAAGTAATATGGTTATGTCACTTTAATGGGAGTTTCCACTATAAAAGATCATTTACACGGCTTGTTAAAGATAAACATTGTTATATTAAAAACTACTAATGTTTCACCAATAGATGTAGATAAAACATTTAGTAGTTACTTAATAGATAATGTTGCAGATGCAAAAATGTGAGAGTATATAAAATATGAGGCACTTTTCAGCAGCTAATGTAATGTAATGTAATGCAGTATGCAGGAGTCTACAAAGCACAGCAGCTACTACATAGATACTTGTTAAAACAAATAATGAAACACTATGGATCCAACTTTATGAACTATTTTATTGTGGTTGAACTACAATTAACATATTCATATGTTTTAATGTCTATAATTCTGCCATCCAATATTTCCATACTGTTATTTTGTCATGTCTTTTTTGTAAACGCATCTATTACATGTCTGTCCATCATGAAAGAGGGATCTCTTCTCTGTTGTTCTACCTGAGGTTTCTTCCAGTTTATTCATGTTTAATGCTGTTGTATGTTGTACAGTTTGTAATTTGTGATATTTGGTTATATAAATAAAAGGTAACTAACAAATGATTATTGTCATTATTGATTCAAATACTGTCAATTACAATTTCACAGAGCCCTGGGTGACATCTTAAAATAGCTTTTGTTCAACCAACTTATAAAAAAACCCAAAAGATTAACTTTACATTGATATGCAACTCTTAATAGCATGTAAACATATAAGAAGCCGGGCTTTATCATTTTGTTTCACTTTATTAAGAAGAATTTTTTTAATAAATGCTGAAACATTTTATGGTGTCTTTATTCTTCTATGACAGTAACAACTAATTGATTAATCAAGAAAACACTTGACAATTTAATCATTGTTGAAAATAGTCATTAGTTGCAGTTGATTTGACAATTTTGTTTGATGTGACTTTATTAACTGACCATCAAAGTTGTTTCACTTATTTGACTGGTCAGTTATTTGTTTTTCAGTTGTTTCAGCACCAAATGTAATATTGATACATATCCTCACAGCATGTATTAAGACATAGAAAAATACTTTGAACAAGAATGTATCTGATATGCTTTTTTACATCATTTAATCTTAGATATTTAACTGCTGGACACAAGATGTCTTCTATTTAACAGTGAAGTCCACTCACAGTGGAGGCACTGGAGGCTTCAAGTGTCCACGGCACACTTGTGTAAGCTAAATATTGGACCAGGAGCAGCTCACACATTCTACTGGTATGTCCACTCTTCAATATCAGATTTCTAATGAGCTAAGAGGAACTTTCCATTGTCAGCTGATGGAGGTGAAGGCAACCTTCTGGTGTCAAAACTCTGCTCAAACATTCAACAATATGAATAAGACGGAAAAAAACCTCCACATTTTTGACTGGAGGAAAAAGTTCTTCCTACATGTTTTTTCTACTTATATACTTAAAGTTGAGAATGAAAAACAAAGTATAGAATGCAATAATACCGCTGACATTTCCTGTGGCATGGTAAGTTTCACAGTCCACACAGAAGCTGCCCTGCTTCACTGCACCTAGCTGCTCCAGTTTTTTGTGCAGCATGTCCACTGTTTGCTGCACACTCTTCCCCTCTGCTACAGGAACCTGGCACACACTAAGGGACACAAAGACAAAACATCACATCACTGCAGGGAGAGACAAACGTGAAGTCTTGGTGACAGTCATCAGTGCGATACCGGTGTTATGTCGAAGTCTGTTGATCTGTCCTTATGTGTGCACTCTTTACAATAGATAATCTCAAGCTTACGTTTATCCCAACCAGCGAATTGTAACGATAGCCCAAATCCAAACGGGGATGTGTTGCAATGAGAAGCACAATTTAAACGTGAAGGGGACATTATTCGAAAGAGGAGCAGACTTTGACACAACACCGGACACAAAGAAAAGTATGTGCGGGTCTTTATGGAAGGACGCTGAAAACATAGCTACATGGAAAGCATATAATATTGCTTACATATGTTTAAAAATATATACAGATAAAACAGTAATAATTGTAATAAGTAAGTAATAATCTCACCAAGTAACCCCCATTGATGTTTTGCCTCGGGCTCTCGGTTGAATATTTCCGGGTCACAATGTTTCTTCCGGTAAAATTAAATCACTGTATTTCAGTTTTTAAACATGTAAGAGGCATTCTTGTCAATTAATGATGTTGGATACCAATATAGCACGGATAGAAAAACAAATAATACTACGCCAACAAAAACTAGACGTTCTTGCTATCTTTAAAAACATCGGATGTTACATGTTGCCGTCAGGTACGTCACTTCCCTGAGAGAGGAGCGCTGCACGTGTGAGCAGCCTGGTGTTTACAGTGTCTATAAAGAGTAAAGTTTAGCTCCACATGCTAACACAAAACACCAAAATTATAACCACAGCTTTCATTAAACTGCAGTGATGCCGAAAGTGAAAAAGTCCAAAGGAGGAGGAGAGAAGAGCGGAGGAGCAGTGGCCCTGGCTGACCAGATCATGCAGGCGGACACGATCCGAGCCCGAGGCCGGGTGAAGATCAGAGACAACCGGGTAGAGGACGACGACAAATACGTAGACGAGCGATTGTCGCGGAAGATCTTACAACAGGCCCGGATTCAACAAGAAGAACTTCAGACTGAGTATGGCCTGGCACCAGAGAAGAAGAAAACACCAGTCACTGTCCTCGGTATGATTTATGTGTTTCTGTAAAACCATAAAGTACAGATACGTGAATGGAATCTGTGTGACAGTGTTCATATAGTAGTAGTTGTTGTTATTATTATCCTCCAGTTCATTGATAAGTAACACTCGGTTTTCGTTTTATTATTGATCATATCATATTTGTTGAGTCCGTACTTCTGTGGCCACTTTTCATGGTTTGAACTTTTAGTTTCAGTTAATGCTACTGTATCGTCTAGATTAACCTGCCATAAGGAACCTATAATTAATCTCCTATTCCTCTCATGTTATTTTGGAGTGATGCAGAATAGCACACACTGACATACTGATGGTGTTATTAGATAAAGTGAGAGTCTGTCATGATCGAGATGATAAAGCAGTGGCCATCTTAATGTTATGTGTTGTGCTGTGGCTCAGTGGGAGTATATCCTGCAGCTACAGTACAAAATATTGTTTTAATCCTTCACATGATAGGTTTAGGGTTACTGTGTAAACATTTTACTTTATTTTTTAAATTTCTGTTCATTTTTCATAGCTAAAAACTATCTATTGTTACCATGCGTTTCTGTTGCATTGAGCATATTGATGGCACAAGTTACTCTGTGGGGATTGTTATTTCTAAGCTTCTTGTCTTAATACAAATCAATTCTTATGTGTCTTCTGAGATGTGGAAATCAGCAACTTCATTACATGTATTCTCAGAAATGTGGTTTTCTGACAGAAAACTGGAAAGTAAATGCTTTATTCTGCAATACACTGTATACCAGGGGCGTCAAACTCATTCCACAAAAGGCCATGTGTCTGCAGGTTTTTGTTCCAACCAATCAAGAACACACATGTGCACCAGTCAACTGTCTAAAGAGAGAGATCAGTTGATTAAATGAGTGGAATCTGGTGTGCTCGTACTTGGTTGGAATGAAAACCTGCAGCCACATGGCCCTTTGTGGAATGAGTGTGACACCTTTGCTGTATACTATATAGTGAGATAACAGAAGTTGGTGTAAGACCTTGACACATAAAAATCTTAATTCAGTCATGCCTTAACCACTTGATAGATATGTGTGTGTTACTAACATTAGTGGTGCTCTTTGGTTTATTAATGTGACTATCTGATTTGACCGTCTTGACATTTCAGGGTCTGAAACTCAGGATGCAGACTCGGACGAAGAGTGGCCAGCACTGGGAGAAGCCGGAGCTGCTGATGTTGAGTGTGACACCGAAGTCGTTGTCGACCCTGATGACGAAAAGGCCATTGAGATGTTTATGAATAAGAACCCCCCAGTGAGGTAAGATGCAGCAAAATTCTGATTTGAAATTAGCTGTAGAGATTGAATGTAAATGACGTAAACATTCAGCTCAGCTTCTACTTTAAATATTTTACTATAGTTTCTGTTTGTGATTCTTTTAGACGGACGTTAGCTGACATTATCATGGAGAAAATAACTGAAAAGCAGACTGAGGTAGGAACAGTAATGTCGGAGGTGTCGGGGGTTCCAATGCCTCAACTTGATCCAAGGATAATAGAAGTCTACAAAGGTGTAAATAAGGTGAGTTGTCTTAAAATGTATACCTTTTTTACATGCACTATAATCCCAACATACAGATAGAGGACAAATGAAATCCTAGTAACTGGAGTATGAGGTGACAATAATTGTGGCGATATCAGTAGTGTTCCGCACAAATCAATCAACACTCTGCCTGTGTCTGTTGGGCCTGACACTATAGTCCTGGAGCACAGTTAAATGAGAGTTGTCCTTTTTTTTTTTTTTTTTTTTTTTTTTATTCAGGTTCTGTCAAAATATCGCAGCGGTAAATTGCCAAAGGCTTTCAAAATCATCCCAGCACTTTCAAACTGGGAGCAGGTACTATATTTGACTGAGCCAGAGACCTGGACTGCAGCTGCAATGTACCAAGCAACAAGGTAATGCTGCAGCTGGATTGTTTCTAATTGATGATTTTACTCTGACAGAATTACTCTTTGTGCTGCAGATACTTCAACTTGTGTCCTTTTTTTTTTTTTGGTTTTTGTTATAGAATCTTCTCTTCCAATTTGAAAGAGCGAATGGCTCAGCGATTTTACAACCTGGTGCTGCTGCCCCGAGTACGAGATGATATTTCGGAGTACAAGCGCCTCAACTTTCATCTCTACAGTGCCTTAAAGAAAGCTTTGTTTAAACCAGGAGCGTGGTTCAAAGGTGAGACAGATAGTTATACACTTTCAAAGAAATAGTTTAAAATGTTAGATAATCACTCATTTTGCTCTATTTTTGAGGGATGGAAAGATTTATGTTAATCTAATGTCTGTGTGTAGAGAACAAATCCAGAGTTAGAATGTTATAGTCCTCCTATAGCCCTCATTCTGTGCAGTAATGCATTAAAAAAGATGCGGATACTAATAGGATGCTTCAGCAAATAGGGTTAGACTCACAGTTGAGTCTTTAAGCACTTCAGTCATAGACTGCGGACCATCTCCCATGTTTCATTGATAAAACTAGGTAGAAACAGAGATTTTACAAAAATCCAGCACTGCAGAGCCCATCCAAAGTCTTTAGCACAGCCCCACATATTGACGTGGGCCATAATGGGCTTCACTATGGAGAATAGCCAGTGAGCATGCAAAATACGTTTTGTAGCAACCATTCTCATCACCGTTCAAGAAACTACCATCAGTCCGATCTCACTCATCTTCCTCTATGTTGGTGAAATTAAATTATCTGGGGCTTTCATATCCTAAAACAGCAGTAGTTATTACCATTTATTGTTTCATTAAATGTCCAGTTAATGCTGGTCATAGCTGTAGCTGACCCTAAGGAGAGAAAGTAATGAAAGAGAGGATTTGACAGACGAGCAAAAAACACAAGCTTTCTGGGACACATCACATTTCTAATTTCAGTGCTTAATTTAGAAATGTTATTCTGAAGACATTGACAGAGGATTAGCCTGTGTCCACAGGGTAAATAATGCCACTGGTTCTGAAGGCACAGCAATGAACACACTCTTATTTAATTGGGTCATATCAAGTTTCATATATGTAGAATTTGTTATGGACAGTGATTGTTGAGCATCATTTTTATCACATTTAATCCTGCCAGTCATGTGTGATTGTCCCAGTTTGACAGAACTGTTCTCCCCAAACATCCCATGACCCATATTATGAAAACTACCAGTGTGAGGCACTACCACTAGGTGGCAGTGTTGCTTTTAAATACACTATACTAATGGCTGGGAAATAGTGGCCTATCTGACCGCCAAACTGTTGGCTCCTTAAAAAAGCAGAACTTCTTGCTTTATGTTAAAACTTTTGTTATTTTTCCACAAAACTTACATTAGTAGTCTGTAACACATTGGAAACACTTTCATTTTTGCAAATAGTTGCTTTTGTTCCACTCTTATTAATTTGAATAATGTTTGGTATCAGATGCAGTCCTAAAAGAAACAGCATCATATATCAATTATATTCTTAAATGAATTTAATAGATTTTTTTTTTTTTTTTTTTTAAAAAGCCTGTGTTTTTCACCACACCTGTGAAACCCATTGAAATCATTGAGCAGCAATGAAAAACTGGCCTGTGGTTAAATGTAATTAATTGCTGGTTCACTACATACAGGATTAATTGTTGAGCTAATTGACTATTAGCACAATTACTTTTCCATTGATTATTGGGGTTACAGAAGAAAAAGAAGCCCACCATCAATTCAATTTAATGTGCAGTGTGTGTAGCATAATGTCCAATATGGAATTTCAGTATAGTGAGTGTAAAAATTAAGTGAAGTCATGTCTTGTCCACGTCGTCACTTGCATATCTCAGTTTCGGCTTGACGACAGTACAGTTTTCATAAAATGAGTTCATTACAAATTGGATGCAGAGAGATTTCAGTAATCTGAAAATAAACATGGTTTTCACTTTTTAATTTGCAAGTAGCTTTTACTTCAGCTTCTATGTTGTAATTACAGTTTTACTGCTCTGATATATCTGACTTGGCACCAAACCTGCTAACAAATATGGACAAGTCTCGTCAGCCAAAGTCCATCATTCATGGTAATCTATTCAGAGTAAATGGATAGTGTTATATCAGCTATGCACAGTATTATTCACCTCACATAACCGACTCTGCAATCGCACAACTGTGTAAACATCCTTCTCATCTAACCTGTGTGATGTGAAAGGATAATGGAAATTGCAGGATCCAGTTTAACATGAGGATATTTTTGTCTCTGTATTATTTATTTATTCTATCTGTATTCAGTCTCCAAACTTCATTCAAATGGGTTAATATTTTGTGTTCTCTCTATCACACAGGTATATTGATTCCCCTCTGTGAATCTGGGACATGTACTCTCAGGGAAGCCATCATCATTGGAAGCATAATCACAAAGTGCTCAATCCCTGTGCTCCACTCCAGGTACGATCATGCAGTCAGACAGATGGCAACATCTTATTGTTATAAAAAAGATTCAAGCCATGTGACCTCAAAAGCTTTATTTTACGTGGTGCAGGCAAATTACAGCATGGGCAAAGTTGCGTAACACAGGTGGTTGTGTAACATGTATGTACAACCTTTCGTGTCTTTCAGTGCTGCAATGCTTAAGTTGGCAGAGATGGAGTATAACGGCGCCAACAGCATTTTCCTGCGTCTCTTGCTTGACAAGAAGTACGCCCTGCCTTTCCGTGTCCTGGATGCCTTGGTGGCTCACTTCCTGTCCTTCCGCAATGAAAAACGTGTGCTTCCTGTGCTGTGGCATCAGAGTTTACTCACTCTGGCTCAGCGCTACAAGGCTGACCTGGCCTCCGAACAGAAGGCAGCACTGCTGGAGCTGCTCAAGATGCAAACACACCCTCAGATCTCCGCAGAAATCCGCAGAGAACTGCAAAACTCTGAGTCACGGGATATTGAAATTGGTCTCCCTGTTACAGTTGAAATGGACTGAGGACTCATTGTGGTCTGACCCATCCTGTCTCTGATGGAAATATAAATGCTTTCTTTAGCATGTAGGAAAATCTTGTTAATTCTTACGTTTATTATTCCTGTCCTATGAAAGGTGAACTCCCAAGATCACAGTGACTTAAGTGTGTCAGAGCAAAATTGTATTTGCTGCCTGGATTATTTTGCATATTTAAAAGTGTACATCAGTAGTGATGTAGCAGATTGAATATCATATTTTTAATCTTGAGTTTTTTTCTGCAGTTACAATGCAGTGATTGTATGGGTGTAGTATATAAAACTGGTATCTGATGAATGACAACTGTTGTTCCGAAGCAACAATTCGAATTAAAAACTAAATGCTTGGAAGTTGGTCAAGGCTCACTTGTTTCACTCCACTGCATGTTCAGTGGAGGTAGATAAAGTAAAAACTGGGATTAACCATTTGGATTCACATTCATGACATTACCGAGCCAAGGTCTGTGTGGTTTTCACGCATGTAAAATATGAATTTTACCTGCCTGGGTATCTTTGAAAAGGAA
>JANJYP010055569.1:0-14829 GCA_024605115.1 Rastrelliger brachysoma
AGTGACGACTTTTACTCGCTAAAAAAACTGTACTGCCTGCTGCGGTGCCTTGTAGAAAATATTATTTACATTTGGAATAATTTGATAATTAGTGCCACAGGTGTGTGGCTGGTTATAGCTGCGGGCTGGACAGCAGAAGGTGAGTTATTCCCAGCCCTTGCCCGCTTTGCCTCGGACTGTGAACATGACAACGGTGCACCAAATGTGGACATCCCCAGTTGTGCCGCTTGAACAGTTGTCCCTCCTAAACTCATCCTGCTCAGCGGCTGCGAGCTCCCGTGGGGACAGAAAAGGCAAGGGAGAAGCAGAGGAATGGCAAGATGAAGAGGAGAAGAAGGGAGAGGTAATATTTAGACAGCTGCACGTGTAGTGTCATGTATCGCTTTCAGTGGAAGGGGGGAGGTTAGACATGAAGGGATATTTTGGTGTCCTCAGCTAGGTCTCAGACAAACTCCCTCTGCAGTATTGATGTCACTGCGCCCTTCTGACAGCTGTAAACGGACTGTAAATCACAAGTTGCAGTCATCTATAGATTTACAAGCACCTGCTAACTGTGATTCTATACAGCAGCAGTATATCATCCTTCTGAACTAAGTAAAATGAGAAAACTTGTTCAAACATGTATTGAAGCTAATCCTTTAGAGGAACCCAACTGAGAGCTCACTGTCAATGTCCCTGTCCTCAACCCTGACCGGCAAGACGCGGTACAGTAACGGTGGTTGTGTGAGACAGCTGGTCACATGTCTGCGGTCCTGTGCTAGACTGGCCCTCTGCCTTGAGGTGGTGGATGGCAGCTGACTGCTCTGATTCACTGGGAACTCGACTTGTGTGTTGTGCGCCTCACAATGGATTGACTCATAGGGAGTCGACGCCGAGCTTGTTCAGTGTCCATCTCTCAGCCGTTTCACAGGCAATTTCTGTTTGACTCCTTTGTTGCCTCTGTGTTTTGATGGAGACAGAGGTCTTTTCTTTTTACTGCATATCTTTTTGCATTGTTCCCCCTTTTCATACCAGTGTGGATTGACCATTAACCCTGACCCCATCTTAGTCACAATGTTGCTCTTGAGAGTATGTGGACTGTTAGTCAATCTCTAGTGGTTTCTTTTAACCTGATATAGAAAAGTTTCACTAGAAGTGTGTATTATGCATCGACATTACACCCCTACACCCACTCCCCACAACTCCCCCCTTCAACTTGTAGGATTCACTAATGATCCTGGAGCTGCTTCACATTGAACACAATTGTAACAATTGTATTGTGCTGTGTTTATTCCGGTACCAGTCCAGTTTNGTTGAACACTTCCAATTGTATTGTGCTGTGTTTATTCCGGTACCAGTCCAGTTTGAATATATCCACAAGTTTGATATATAAGTGTTGAAGTGGCTCCCACATTGTTGGTTGTCACAGCAACACAACACCCTTCCCAGGTACTCAGCAGTCAACTGTCAAAGCAAGCGATGGAAATATTTGTCACTGTGAAGAGAGCTCAAAGAAATGCTGATACGTCTTCAGCCTTCAACACATTATGTGAAATCCAGTTGAATCTGAGCGACAGAGCTAAAATCAGATTGAAGACTGAAAACTACTAGAAATGAAATATTTTTTACTACAAAAACCTACTGCAGCAGTGTTAATAGAAAATAGCACTAAAAAGCAACAGGATTCGCAGCTTAAAGTGATCACAGCAAGCATAATTCTCTCCTCGATCTTTTGAGGATTGTGAGACATATTATAGAATGTATTGTTTTGTATGTTACAAGGTATTTTATCACAAATGTGTATTTGTATGTATTTTATTGACCCAGTATCTGTGTGAATACACCCTTAGATGTTTAAAAGTTAGATATTTGGCTTGCTCGTGGAGCAGTGGGTTAGAGCGTATGCCATATGGAGCAGTGCTCTTAAGCGGCGGACCCGGGTTCGAATCCCAGCCGGACCGTCCTTTCTCTCCGTGTCTACCCCCTCTCTCTCTCTCTCCCATTTCCTGTCTACCAATTTTACAATAAAGGCGTCTGTGCCAAAAAGAGTTCAATTTTTGCATGAACTATGGACTGTATGCTTATCTCTTTTCAGAACAAAAAAAAAACAGTTTTATATTCGGCTACTTTATCCACATGAATAGTCCGAACCAATAATCTTTGAGCTCCTCAAGTAAGTATTTTGCCTGGTGATGGCACACAGCAAATAAAATATGCCATTATACTTCTACCTGAGGTTACTCTCTCTCCCCGATCACATAATAGCATGTGTAACACCTTCACAGCAGCCACTAATTGCTGCTGGATATTAGTGCTGGGTCTCTTAAGACACTGACCTTGCTTTAGCCAATCACAGCAGAGCGTGTTACCGAGTTGAGCTCTGATCAAAAAAGTCTCCGCAGCATGAACGGGAAGAATTAATTATTCAGACTGGCTGCTTGTACGTTTTGCTGGACACCGTTTTTAATGACACCTATAATGGTATCTTTGTCTGAGATTAATAGTGATGTGAGACTATCAAAGCAGAAAATTAACAAAAGTCCAGTCAGACAGCTTGCTGCTTGCCAGGTAAACACAAAGAGAAAGATCAGTGTGAGAATTTTTATGACAGCTTTCAGTTTTTTTCTCTTTGTTCACAAATTCATTACCTTGGAACCTCACACATTTATATGCTTATCTGGTCTTCATCTTTGTCTCTGCAATCTGGAACATTTCATCTTAAACTGAAATGAACCTATGGTAATGAGATGTGTTTAAATATTTATTATACAAGGAAATGAAGAGGTAAAACCCTTTTTAAACAGAGATTAGAGCCTCTCCTCACAATATTTACATCACTGCCACCGCTGTTTAGCTTCTACAGCTCGAGGACAAGGCTGACTTATATAATGATCAGTGGTTTGGTTTCCGCTGACCTTTTGCGTGGCTAGAAAATACTTTGAATGCACTGAAATGTTTTTTTTGCGTTAGGAAAAGGAGAAAGGTGCGTTTCTTTTACCTGATGTCACCTTGATTTGACTTTAAGAGAATATTCATTAGCTTGAGTCTGCATAAAGATCAAATACTGCAAAGAAACCTCCCTCTTACTAAAGAGCACCTGTTGAAGAGCTGTGTTCACTCAGGCACTACACTTGTCATTTTCTCATTTATAGTTGCACCGGCACCACAACTCACATGAGAGGGTTGACTTCACTCATTGGTCAGATGTGTCCGGGATGAGATCAGAAACATAAACACAGGAAAGAAGTCCACTGGCCAAATATAACATATTAAGTGTGGCTAGTCCAGGCCTGACTATTGATTCATTCTCTGGCTAGTTGCTAGCAAATGTTACACTCGCTCATCCAAATCTCATATGCAAAGCTCAACTGGCAACAAGAGCCATTTCTCTCAAACCAAGTATATGTAATAGTCAGATCATGTTCTCAAATTTTCAACCACCTCTTCTAAAAGTTCTTAGTACATTTTTTTTGGTCCATAACCGAGTATGTTACTGTTGACATACCTGACTAAATGACCTGCACCATGATGAAGTTTGATTTATCCAGACCAAAAACTGCAGGTGTGAAAGTGGAGAAAATAAGTTAAAGTGTAAAGACCAGTGACTAGAAGCTGGAGTTAGTATTACTGTATTGGACATGTTGATGGTATTACTAATAAGATGGTGTCAAATATGCAGATTCAGTTTCAGCTCAAAGCCTAGTATATAGGTGAATGGATAATGTGAGTTTGAGGTAAATATGTTTTCTTTTACTTTTTTGGAATTGTAATAAATGCATAGTTTGTAAATAGATTCATTGATCCATTGATATATAAGAGGCAAGGGAGAAGGTTACTAAGATCTCTGCAGTACTCACAGCTTTTGTTTATATTTGATGTAAATAGTTCTGAGGAACAGCAAGGTTACTGACTGTAGTGCATCTGCATTATGCTAATGTAATGAGAGCAGGAAGCCAATAGAAGCTGGTTGTACTGGATCGCTACGGGACATGAACGAAAGAGTCATCATGCAAATTAACAGGATGGCTGATCTCTCAAAACAAAAAGTTTAATGAGAGATAAGCAGCCAGACCGGACCACACCTCCAGTGGCAGGCCAGATTCAGATGCGAGTTGTGCTTTGATATTTCTCTCTAACCAAATGTTCTTATCGCCGCCCCAGAGCAAACATGCAAACAATCTGGCCTGTGTGTTTCCAGTCACATGGGCCAGAAGTGCTGGAGAGTCAGCGTGTCTGTCCTGGTATTTCCTGAGGCTTCGTAAACATACGTACACACTCTCTCACACACACACACTCCCTTTTTTTCCTCTTTCTTTCTCACACATGCACATACACACACTCATAGAGGATATATTAAAACAAACAGTCAACAAGGATGATATAATAATGATATTTATTTCTATACCTTAATCTTAAAAAAAACGTAATAATAACATTTTGTAACTTGTTGCCTAAACATGAATCTCAATTGGACTTTCATGTTTTAGTGAAAACATACAATTATCATACATTTGAGTTCATAAGTTGAAACCAGTTATGATCCTAAATTGTCAAAAACAAGCATTCATAAATTAGAATTTTCTTTTTTCTTTTTTTCTTTTTTTATCTCACCTTGACTGATTGCTGAATCTGCCTCCCACTTGCTGACTCAAAGTAGGAAAGCAAAACTGAAGGAAGCGTGACTATATTTTACTTTCGTTTTTTTTTTTTTAATCTTCTCATACTCATCATAATGGTGTCATTTATAATGAATAAACTAAACAAAGATTAAAACTTCATGGAAGACAGTTTAATCCACAGTTGAATATTTTTAGCCATTACACCACCATCACTAAAGATACTAATGGATGGTGTTTGTGTGTGAGTGTGATTATTGCACTGAACTTTGCCTGTGGATGGCCATGCATTAAATCATTATTTGATTTAACTAGTGTGTGTGTGTGTGTGTGTGTGTGTGTGTGTGTGTGTGTGTGTGTGTGTGTGTGTGTGTGTGTGTGTGTGTGNGAGAGAGAGAGTGTGAGTGAGCAAACTGTTTCATCTAATTGATTTGGAGTAGAGGGTTCAATGAATAGTCTAATCAAAACCTTAGAGGCTGCTGCTAAATGGTAAAGAATGATTTATGTGTCTCAGGCTCTTTTTAAGCCCAAAGCTTTAAGTGGATTCTTCTACGTGCTTCAGTACTGTGTTCTACAAAGGGTGTTAATATAATTACTGTAAATACAAATGTTTGGATTAAAAGTTAGAATACAATTAAATAAACTGGAATCAGTAGAAACAGGTGCATTAAATGCTCTCGATATCTCCTGCCAGTAATCTCCTTTTTTTCTTTTTTTACCCATTTAGTCGCCTTCTAACACAATTTCATGGTGTTGATACAGAATCTAAAAATTCAATAGCTGAACATGTATGATGGGATTATAATTTGGACTCTCTGTGGGGGATGTAGGTCAACTGAAAGACTCTATTTCCTCAAATATTGTAATCCCCATTTGTTCTGCTTTTTCACCAGAAACACAGCTTTGAGGTCTTTGTCAGACTACAATGCCCTGGGCAGGACAGTAGCTCTTAATGCTGTTGTTTTTGTTTCCAGATGATTTCTCTGCTTGTCTGCCAGTTTGCCTCTTGTCATGTGCTCTTGACAAATGCTTTTTTAATTGCNACTCTATTTCCTCAAATATTGTAATCCCCATTTGTTCTGCTTTTTCACCAGAAACACAGCTTTGAGGTCTTTGTCAGACTACAATGCCCTGGGCAGGACAGTAGCTCTTAATGCTGTTGTTTTTGTTTCCAGATGATTTCTCTGCTTGTCTGCCAGTTTGCCTCTTGTCATGTGCTCTTGACAAATGCTTTTTTAATTGCTTGCTTTACCTTAGCTTCCCTGGAACTACACAGCCTCTTTTACTTTCAGATGTCCACTCTGTTCCACTGTGGTGCAAGCAGGTCGTGTTTATGGTCAAACTGGGGCACAGGGTCAGCAGGATGTACCCATTTAACTTTGCTTGAGACCTGCAGTGAAAGGAAGTCATTCATTTAGTCTCAAGTGATAAACCCTGGGTGAATAGTTAACTGTCTTTTTATTGATGAAAAAATATATATATTTCACCATCACTTTCTAAAATGGTTCCACTCATTCAGTGTATTAACGGCTGCACCCAGCCAAACTAATTTCGTGCCTGTTTCTCCAGGCTGGAGGAATAGTTTTGTGAAACCATGCATGAACATGAAAAATTGATTTGTTTATATATCATTTCAGTATAATGGGTTTTTGCCCTGATTCAGAGACAAACCCTGATGTACCTTGTAGGAGAATAAGGGAAGGATTACTCCACTCGCTGTTCATATTCTGCTTCTGTGTTGTCTAAACCTGATAACAAGTATGGCACAAGACAAGGCTGTCCATTGTGGAAACAGCTTTTTCCACAAAAGTCATTATGCTGGATCAATGCTCCCTGGAGAACCGGCATGCTCAAACGCCACACACAGAGATAGGGGATTGAGTCAAAATATGTAACAGCCTGAGGCTTTGTTTGATGGTTCAGCAGGGTAAGGTACATACCACATACCTGCAATTATGTGAATGTTTTTATTCAGCTCACATAATTTATCTGATGCCTTTTATATATTTCTGAAAAGTGTCAAAAAACATCAACATGACATGAAATCTTCTTTAAAGGACTGATACTGCTTACCTTGTGGTATCTAGAAATAGATAGTTTTAGTTTCATTTGAACAAGTTTTGAGGTATATCCCTCCTATTCAATACAGTTAAAGGTAATGGAATTTAATTTGTTGCTCTGAAAGATTTAAAAAACAAGATATATTTCCAGAAACAATGTCGGGGTTACTCTGGATAATCTGCAAAATCTCTGTCAACAGTCAGAGGGACTAATTCTTTACTGGAAAGTAGTTCCAATGAAAACATTATGCAGTGAGGTTTATGGCAGAAGAAATTTGTGAGGTGGATATATTGAAACCAGAGCAAAATCTATCTGCATGTCCATTAAAGGAAATTCTGTCTTAAAATAATACTCACATATGTACATTTCAAATGTAAAAGCATTTCTTTTGTCCATACCAGCCATGAAGAGATCTCCTTTTAAGACCATTCTTATGTTAGCAATGGGGGACAAAACCTACAATCCTCTTTATGTGTAAAAATGAAGCTAATTCAAGTTAGTCAAATGAAGTGGGTATCTTCTTTTTAGTGCAAAATCCCCTCTTTGTTTAACTATCCCTCTGCTCCAGCTGAGCAAGGAACCAGTCTGGGGAAACACACATAGAGGGAATATTAACTTTAACATTGGGAGATACCCACTTGACTTGTCAAAATCAAACTGCTAAAGGGTCATATTAGTTTATGTTGAACTTTAAATTACACTTAAACTGACTGCAGATTTTGCCCCTCATTAGATAGGTGGGGCGAGTTCTCCTCACAGACTGCTTGGAGATCAGGAATGATTACAGCAACTAAAAGCTCTTTCTGTGCACATATAAGAACATGTTCTTTAAGAGTTGGATGAAACAACCCAAACAACAAGCACATGTAGTTTAGCATCCTCCATTCATTAATTCATGTCTGCCGGTCTGTCTTTGTCATCAGCCTGCAGTCAGTTCAGCCCCTGGTCTGTCTGGGGCGGTTCCACATGACAGCAGCATGTGTATGTATGGACAGCACATTTAGCCTCTCTGTCTTCTCTGTCTCATCTTGAACCTTCATACCCACGGGTTAAATAACATCTCATTTAAAAAATAAAGTCAGAAGGTTGGGGGGAGTAAGTATTTCCCGGTTATGATGGAGGACGCAGTTGAGTGCTCTGCGATGTCTCTCTCCATCTGTCTGCATGACTGCATGGTACATGGAGCTGTGTGGTGATGGTGGATCTGCTCGAGGGGGTTGTAGCAGTGAGTGTGTGTGTGTGTGTGTGTGTGGGGGGGGGGGGGGGGAGGCTGGAGAGGTGGTGGTGGTGGAGAGGGGTGTTTCTGTATATAGCCCACCCTGCATTAAGAACTGGCATGCCGGGGCTGTGCTCTGTACAGTCCTGACCTCACCAACCCAGCCGCCGCTCACATTTTCTTACAGCGCGGGAGGCTGTGGAAGTCTGTGCCGACTGTTTCTCCACTTTATCCAGGTCAGATCTGATCTACTCTCACTAGTAGTACTGACGCTCATGACCCCTGTGCCCCCACACTGCCAGCCAGTGTCAAAATAACACAAGCAGCTCCGCGGAAGGCCTCCAATTGCTCTGCCCTGCTGTTATGAAATCATGCTGCCCTCATTTGGATCTCTAAGTATCTACACTCGGATAAATATTCAGATCAAAACAAAGTGTCAGCTCGATTTGATTTCCGTCTTTCTCCACATTAAGCTGTTAAAAGAGAGTTTGCCTTGCAGTGTATGTGCAGTGGATATGTGTGTGTGTGTGCTTAGAAGTAGGTCATTGATTTGGAACTTGGACACTGATTATGTGCTGGCCTAGAAATGGGCTATAATCGGTGTCTCTCATACCAAAACAGCTTTTCATAAGTGGCAGTTATTTCAAGGTCAGGACAACAGTTGTGTCTCATTGCTACACACAGATACAGACTTCTCAATTTCAACATATTGCCATTTATTAGAATCTGTTCAATCTTGTGAGATCGCTCATTTTAAGATACATTTTCACTGAAAGGAATGATTCGAATATCATGTTCATCTCTCTTTATAGGGACTAGAATGTGCCAAATCTGCAGGCATGCCCTGTTCTGTCGTCCGGGCAGATTCCCTTGATAGGGGTTTGATGTGTTCACGCAGATGCCACTTGAGCCAATAATGTAAATATTCGTAGTCTTTGAACAAGCCAAGACGTGATCTAATCTGTGTCTGACACAGAGTCTCCAGCAAACTCTCCTGGAACACGTGTAAAAAAAGGGAGTTTTCTTCATGACAGTGTTGGAGTAAATCTTGGGCTCAAAGCTTGGAATTAACTGTCAGCTAGCATCATCACAACTCCCTCTCTCTGTCTCTGTTCATAGCTTCAAGCTAGTTCTGTATTAGTTTCTGCAGTAGATTTTCCTGGAGCTCTCGCAGACTGAAGCCTCGATATTGTTTTGTAAAATGCAACTCAGTATGGATTCAGCTCTGCTTACAGTACGAGCTGATATTTAGCTTGAAGGACTAGTTCTACTCTCTGAATGGTGGTTGTAGGAGGTCAAAAGGGCATGTTTGTGTACTTCCTGTTCTCCTCCTTAGTCTTGGCTAGTGTCGGTCAAGAATAAACATTGGGAGCGTGCTGGCATGAATGGAGATCTCTTATGTTTAAAGTGGCTGTATTCCCTGGTGTGTTCTTGTTTTGTTGAACAGTTAAAGCCCCTGTCCTTTTTATAATGATACCAGGAACAACTCAAAAGAACAAATCTTAGCTAGCAGTTTGCATATAATCTCAGGTTTGCATGAGAAAGGGCGTCATAATCAGCCCTCTTCCCCTCTCCGTGTGTCCCACATGAAAGATACTCATATTCGCAGCATGAGCTTGTTTATATGAGCCTAGCCATGTTTGCATTTGTTTTGGGCATAGAGGCAGCAACCAACAAGCCAGGCACAGACAAAATCCTATCAAAAAATGACATCAGCCGCAACAGCTGCAGGCTGTGGCACTGGGAGAGAGGGAGAGAGGGAGAGAGGGAGAGAGAGAGAGAGAGAGAGAGAGAGAGAGAGAGAGAGAGAGAGAGAGAGAGAGAGAGAGAGNTGACCAGAAGCGACACGGGAAAGAGAGGTGACCTGATTGCTCAGCTGGCCAAGAGCACGGGAAGGAAGCAGCAGGAAAGGCTGGTCCCCTCAGTCTGGCCTGGCTCTCTGCTGCTTCTGGTAGGTCCCTCTGCGGCCTTCCTCTCCTCCCTTTTCCCTCCTCCCTCCCTCTCTCCCCCCGTCCTCCTTCCCACACTGCTGCCTGTCACGGCTCACTACATCGGAACAAAATGATCAGCTCTCACCTCCTCATGAACACGGGTCATCATGGTAGCCATGCAAGGGCTGGGCCCTTTGTATTAGATAGGGATCACTGATATGTGGGTGGAGGAGGAGCTGCTGCAGGAGGCTGGAGAAGTCAATATTGTTTTGTTTTTTTACAGCACATATGTGTAAGGGTGTTTAACTTTTATGATTTTATTTATTGGCAATGGCATTAAGGTTACAAACTTTGTGGCTCTATTAATTTCATATTTCTACTCTCAAGGAATTATTGAATGTGTGTGCATTTATGGTTCTTCTCTTCACAAGGAAAGCCGTCAAGTGCGTGATTCACAGTTCCTGTAGCTCATTATGTAATTAATTCTAATTGCAATCATAGTCATAGCTTTTCAGATCAAATACCCAGGAGCGGTCCTAACAAAATAATCCATTCCTCTGAAAAACAAACACCCAAACTCTCTCCCTTGCACACCCTCACTCTCTCCCTCCGCTTTAGCTTGGAGAGAAGAGCAGTCAGTTGGATGGGGGGAATAACATCAGAAAACAGAAGGACAGACATTTGCATACCTTTTTAGCATGTGGCTGTGGGAGCCCTTATTAAATTCAACCCCCCCCCCACCCCATAGCCTGGGCTCAACAGTGGGGGAGGGGCACAAGAGCTGAGAGGAGGCAAAGGAGGGGTGGTCTCATCTTGGAGACAGGAGGCACCATCTGAGCCAGCAGGCAAACAATGTTTTCAGACATAAGAACGAGGTGGCAGTAACAGCGAAGTGTTTTTTCAGCAGACCAGTGGTGTCACCATTCAGGGTGGCGGTGTGTGTGTGTGTGTGTGTGTGTGTGTGTGTGTGTGTGTGTGTNGGGGTTGGGAAACACTCATTAGCCTGAATACAGCAGTCCCTCTAGTCATAGATTGGCAGTCCTGAAACAATTAGTTGATTAATCAGTTAGATAGAAAATTATTTGACAACAAATTTGATTTCCTGCCTTTCAAATGTGTGCCAGTATGTGTTTTTATCCTTTTTAAAAAACAATGTGAATTTTATGTGTTTTGGTTCTACTTTTTGAACAAAACAAGCAATGTAAAGATATTTTTCCACAATTTACCATCACAAGCTTAGAAAGTTATTATGGGTATTTGTAACACTTTATTCACACAGAATAATTAATACCTATATCAAAAGAAAATGACAGATTGATAAACAAATTAGTGTCACCACATCTTGAAATGTATTCATTTCAGTTGAAAAAACTTCATGGTTACTTTTAGTGTTTAAAAAATCACAAAAAAAAGTTGAGTGCACCTTGATGAAAATTGCAGACACCCCGCCAGCTCCCTATTAACAAAGCTTAAACTCCTTGCTACCCCCGCTATAAGAAAACGCCCGTTAGCAGGTGATTCAATAAGAGCACAGAGATGCTTTGTGTGTGTGTGTGTGTGTGTGTGTGTGTGTGTGTGTGTGTGTGTGTGTGTGTGTGTGTGTGTGTGTGTGTGTGTGAGATGTATCTGGGGTGAAGTGGGGCAAACACAGCAAGCTGTAAGTATTTGTTTGAGCAAGCTGAGACAATTTGTGGTTGTACTGTACCTGGGAGGAGGCTGAGATAATGAACCAGTGCGATGGAGTGAAGCTTTTCCCTCGCTAGAGAGTGATGAAGTTTTGTCAGAATTTACACTAAGTTACATTTCCTAATTACAATTTAAAAATGGTCATAGAAACGTACTTGACGAAAGAGTGAAAATTAGTGTACAATCAAAAATATTCCATGACAACAGAGGCTAGCTTATAACAATCTAACGGGCCACTAAAAGGCTTAACAAGCCTATTCTTTGTATTGTTTTGCAAATCTGCCATGTCTGCATGTTCTGTTGCACCAGAAACACACAGCACAATCATGCACATGTCTGAAAACAGACAAATGTGGTTGCCAAATCACATCAAAGTCATCATTTCACAGGTACCTTTTTGGTACTAGCTACAAAACCTACTTTTTGCAGTAGCGCAGAGAAAACAATGGGGTATAAGTTTTGAAAAAATGAAATCCCCCCCCACATCATAATCTTTAAATCTAGTTGAGCTGTTGGAAAACTTTCAGCTTCAGTGGAAGAATGATGCAATTGTCTTTCAAGCTTTAGAGTCTAATTGTCACAGATTGGTGGCCACTCAAAACAGGCACAGGTGTATAATATGAATAATTGGATCATTTCTTAGCAATGTTAGCCACTGATTTTCCTGATAGACCACAGACAGCAGCAAAACAGAACTGTTAGTTCACAATTATGCTGCGGTTCAGTGGAGATAATAAGGAACAATTTACTTTATATTGAGACATTTTAAGGCCAATTGATCTAATAGACAATTTCTGAAAGACCATGAATAGCATTTTAAGTCATGTTTAATTTATAGTCCGAGTAAAGTTTGCTTTCTCAAAAAAATTGAGAGGGCATATGGCCATCATCAGTGGAAACAGCATGCACAACACTTGTGCTAACCAAAAAATACCCTCGCTCTTTGCTGTTTTTGTAAGCCCCACCTTAGCATTTGGCACACCCAAGGCAAGGGGGATGGGGGAACGAGTATGAAGTGAAGAAATATCACAGATGTTAGTCTGCATGAACTCCTTCCCCTTTACAGCCTTCCTGCTCAATGTGGCCTCTTTAGCTGCCGTTTTTTTTCCCTCTCTCTCCCTCCACAAAAGACAAATGACTTCTCCTAACCTAATTTCAGTTGCAGCATGTGAGGGTCTGCCTCGACGCCTGCCGGTCAACAGGGTTTGAGTAGACACTGTGCAGATTCAAGCCACTCTGGAGCCTTAGTTGGCTTGTTTTCCCCCTTCAGTGTCCTGACTTCTGACTTTGAGAAGATTTTCTGAGGATTTTCCGCTGAAAACTCTGTAAACAACTTACATTTTCTCACATTAACTCATTTTTGTGGCTATGTGTGCGCTTGCTTATTTGTGCATGAGAAAGCTTTTTGCACCACATGCTGCAGGGCCAGTTGTCTGTCTGAAGAGTGCAGTGGAAACAGCAGGGTTAGGATTTCAGCCAGTGCTACAATCACGCTGTGTGTCTCAGGGCTGTGACTGCAATGGGGGTCACAGTGGTGTGACATGCTAAACCCAGACTGGCGGTGGTGCTGTCACTCATCTAACCACAGAGCCGGGTCAACTTTTACTGTCATCCACGGCGTAATCTTGCTCGGGTTTAATTTGGTTAAAGTGAGGAAAGTCGTCTTAACCTAATCACAGTTCAGAACCGGGCTTGTTGAGATGCTCTTAACTGATAAAGGGCAGGAAGTGGCGGTGTGTCTTTGATTATTTGGCCTTTCTTTATTTCCCTGGGGACATGTTGCTGCTTCAAGCATGGCAGAGTCTTTGCCATAACCAGGAGGGACCTTTGATTGGTTCCTGATGTGTGGATAGAAGTCACATCTCAGGGGTCCACCAGCAATTTATCCAAGGGATATTGTATGACCTAATGGACATATTATTTACACAGAACTAACCTGGAGGAATCTCCATGTGTTTGTAAAGTGTTGAGATGCATAGCTGCTGTCCTGCTTGAGTGTTCAATTAACTGTGCTTTGAAAGAGCACAGGTTCTATCCTCAAGCAAGGCGCTGATTATTATTATTTTTTTTACCAGGATTTTAATTAAAAAACTGTAATAAGGTTTCTCAGGTTAACATACAGACATAGTCTGATGAGCTGTGAGTCTGTGTGATTTTGGCTTCAGGATGTAATAACCAATTGAGAAGCGTTGTAGTAAAAACTATTCTGCATTGACGCTGGTTTCCCTCAGCTCTCTTTCTTTTCCCCCAACAGGAACTGGCTAATTTCCTGAACTTGATATACCATTTGGTTGCCACAGAGGGAAACATCTGAGAGAGGGGATCTTAGAGAATTCTTCACTTTTAAAAGCCTAATGAGTGTTCATATCTTTGGGTCACCACTTTTTTAACGTTTCACAGGTGGTGCAGGAATTTTTTTTTTCTCTCTGACTTTGGAGGCACCTTACAAGGAAAAACGAGCAGTCAGGAAATGAAAGTTTTTTCACAGGGTAGAAGAGGAGGAACAGTTTTTTTCGGTTCCTCAGACACCCCACATGCTTAGTCATTGCCTTGTTAGCAGAGTCTTTCACAGATTTCCTCTGTCTGCTCTCACTGTGTCAAAATCCATCGTATCACCTGCGCAGCCTTCAGTGTGTCATGTCAGCGACTGCTTCAAAGAACCTGGTGCTTATCTTGACTCAAGTCTCAGTTCACGAAGTGTGACTGTATCTGTTTCTCCAGCCTTGGTAGTGCTTGTTGTCAAAGGTCATGACCTCAGCTGGAGGTCGTCTCTCTAGTCAGCTGCTGGTTGGCAAAATGACTCTCTCAACTAATGGCCTGACTTCACCTCCCCCTCTCTCTCTCTCTTGCTTTCCTTTCCTGATGATCCTACAAAGTGGCTAACATGTGTAACTTCCTCCATTGATTAAGATGAACCCTTGACCACAGCATGATCTGTCTGCGCCGATCTCCCCATGAACCCCTCAGCTTCAGTTGTCCTTGTCTGTGCCGCTTTTTGTTGAAACAGAGCTGGCTGCTTTTGTTTTGCTTTCAAACAATGTTGCTGGTGCAATAACAAAAAGGAATAATTTCCAGACAAAGCACTTGTCTGCCTCTGTACAGCTCAAGCATTAAACTTGTGCAGAGTATTACTTGAGCCTATTGATTGGAGTCCTCTGCCATAGAGAGGCCAGTGTGCAAAATCAATAATTTATTTTCTCCTAGGCTAGCCTTGTTCATGCTTGTTTTTTGTCTGTGAAAATGAGAGGAAAATAAGAGAGAATCCCTTTACTTCCACTGTATTCCATCTTCTCCATTGACTTCAGTGTCTCATTCTGGCAAAGTCAACTTTGTTCCTTTG